>PVJI01001915.1:0-52999 GCA_004026765.1 Micronycteris hirsuta
TCCCTAATTTGGTGAAGGAAATAGACATGCAAGTCCAGGAAGCACAGAGGGTCCCAAATAAGATGAATGCAAAGAGGCCCACTCCATGACACATAATTAAAACGCCAAAAGTTAAAGATAAAGAGAGAATCTTAAAAGTAGCAAGAGAAAAGTAGTTAGTTACATACAGGGGAGTACCCATAAGACTGTCAGCTGATTTCTCCAAAGAAACTTTGCAGGCTAGAAGGAATTGGCAAGAAATATTCAAAGGCATGAAAAGCAGGAACCTGCAGCCAAGATTGCTCTACCCAGCAAAGCTATCATTTAGAATCAAAGGGCAGATAAAGAACTTCCCAGACAAGAAAAAAAGAAAGGAGTTCATCATCACCAAACCATTGTTATGTGAAATGTAAAAGGGATCTTCTTTAAGAAAAAGAAGATCAAATCTATGAACAATAAAATGACAATAAATCCATATCTATCAACAATTAAATCTAAAAAAACAAACTAAGCAAACAAGAACAGAGACAGAATCATGGAAACAGA
Organism: Micronycteris hirsuta; assembly: GCA_004026765.1. Taxonomy (NCBI): domain Eukaryota; kingdom Metazoa; phylum Chordata; class Mammalia; order Chiroptera; family Phyllostomidae; genus Micronycteris; species Micronycteris hirsuta. The sequence continues at coordinate 526 of PVJI01001915.1, forward strand.
GAGCATTTTGATGGTTTCTAGATGAGACAGGGGTGTGGGGGAATGGGTGAAGAAGTGAGGGGATTAAATACAAATAGGTAGTTATAGAATAGCCATGGGGATGTAAAATACAGTATAGGAAATGGACTAGCCAAAGAACTTATACACATGACCCATGGACATGAACAAGGTGTAGGGATTGCTTGAGGGAGTGGGATGTGCTTGGCAGAAGAGGGCAAAGGGGTAAATATCGAGACAACTGTAATAGCATAATCAATAAAATATAATTAAAAAAATAAACTGTTATACATATTTAAGACAATAGATCTCTTAATCGCCTTCCCGCCACAGAAAGCTTTAGAAAATGATTCAGTAAGATCATAAAGGGATCAAGCATTGTGGGTGGTAGTTCCTTGGATAGAGAACCAAAAGAAAATGTGGGATTTCTACAAACCAAATTATCCAGTGTATGGAAGCTGGATGTGACGTGAGGTTGAAGTTCTTGGACAGAAAGCAGCAGAGGGTCATAGGTGAGAGACAGGAAGCGGTAGTATGGAAATCAAATAGTAAGGTTACTCTAGGAAAATGACAACTGAAGGAGACAAAAGGGGAAAATATTTAACATCAGTTAGTGAGGAAATAGGAAAACTAGGAGAATCGGGATAGACAAATAATGGATGCCTTCCCCTTCACACTCCTTTCCTTTAGTGCATCTTAGTTCTTACACCTATATTAGTGACTGATTTAATTTATTAGATATTTATTAAGAAGCATCTACTGTTGGCCAGGTTCTATTCTAGGCCTTGGGAAAAGTAACTAATAAATAAGAGAAATGAAATCTCTGACCTCATGGAATTTGTATTTTAGTATCAGGTGGTGAGGAGGAAGGAATGAGCAATAAACACACTGAAAATTCGACATTTTCTGAAGAGGTAATTTCAGAGAGCAATTAGCGCTATGGAACATAAAATAGGGCAACAAGATAAAAATGTCAAGTGGCATAAAGGCCACTAAATTAGCTAGAGTGGTCAAAGAGGGACTCCCAGAGGAAGTGACACAGAGCTCACAATTCTTGGTTGCAAGTGATCAAAATCCATATCAAACTACATTAAGCAGAACAGAGACTTTTATTGACCCAAGAAGGTGATTAGGATACTGGAATAGACTCAGGATGACTGAGCAGCAACAGGGTCCAGGGTCTTAAGGTCTCAGAAATGTGGAATAAAATACAGAGAATACACTTTTTCTACCTCAAGTCCCTGCAGTCTCCAATTCACATCTGCCCATTAAGGCACATCTAGGAGAAAAAAGAAGGTCTTTCTCCCAGAGATTTTTCAACCCCAGGACACAATTCCAGCCAGATGAAAGTCACAAGCTCATCCCTATGGCTGGCATAGTGGTGGGAAGTGATGGAGAAATGGAAAGAAGGAGTATTTTTACCAGAGAAGACAATGGAAAACTCTGTGAACAACAGAACAGCTTCCACAGTTCACTACATTCTGCCCCTTGACTTCCTAGCACATACAAAGTACTCTTTTCCCTTGGCATTAAATTAAAAAATACCCACCTATCAAAATGCCAGTATCCTATATACAATGGAAAACACATCCACTTTATCCAGAGGGACAGCCCGAATTGCATCATCTCCTATATCTCATCCAAAATCTTTTCCGACTCTTGCCAAGTGATAATTTTAACCACACCACCATAGCCAATATAAAATTATGGAGGAGTGCATAATGTCTGCAATAAAAACTCCCATTTGGAAAACATAGAAAGGAGAAACAACATCAGCTATCTCTGGCCCACAGCATTGACGGCATAGAGCTGAACTAGAAGATCAAGGAATCATCTCTCTAGTCATAGAGTGAGTCCTTGTATGAGTTTCTCTTGCTGCCTGGATGTTTGCCAGAAGAGTTGACCATAACTTTGGACCATCTTGGCTAAGTCTGAGATAAAATAGGACTTTATACTATCTCTTTGTGTTACAATGATTATGCACTTTCTCTTGGTACAAGTACAGCTGTGATGAGAAGCTTAGAGGGTGAGTAACCATGGAGCACTCTTTGCCAGTCTTGGGGTTTCCTTGTCAATGTAATTTCCTTAAAATCCCAATTTTAATTTTTGCTGATCTCTTTGATTCTTGTATCTTCCTACTTAGTCACCAACATCAGAAATGTTGTCAAAACATGACCCTTAATTCTGGCCTCAGGTAACAATTTCTATATTTATCAGGACTCTGAGTTTTAAAGTCAGAATTCCATTTAAATATGGCAGGCTTTTCCCCTGACTTCAGCTGACTCTTCCTATCTCCCTAAAACAAATACATTTTAATCACTGCATAAGCCAGATCTCATTCAGTTACAACAACTAAAAACCAAATTTATATTGACTTAAAGGAGAGGTATTTTATTGGCGTCCTAACTGTAATGCATCCAGAGGGAGGCCATGGGAGCAGAGAAAAAGGTGCAAGAATCAGGATCTTAGGACTTTGACTTTCTGATTGATCAAATTGGCTTCATCTGTAGACTTTTTCTGAAATGGTGCACCAAATGGCTAACAGTGGTTCCAGATCCAACTCCCCTGATGCAATAACCCCATCAGAAAAGAAAATGCTTTCTTCCAATGCCAGTCCTAGTGAAGGGCCATGATTGGCCAGGCCTGGGTCCTATCTCCACCCCTATGGTGGTTATGAGGGAAGTGGAAGAGACAAGGGACTGAATAGGTAAGTGAAAGAAAAATGGAGGCAAAGTTTAGCGAACAAATACAGTAGCCACCGTTATGCACTGTATTTACAAACTTCATTGATCAATTTGACATAACTATGTATTTGTTTTAGTGTATACTAAAAAGATTGTTGTGTTCCACAATTAGAAAAGACATTAGCACAAAGTTAAGTAAGCCCTTCTGGGTTTCAGACATTAAGGACAAAAAGCAAAGCCTGAACCCTCATCACATTTTCCTGTCATTCATTCATTCATTCTTTTATTTCACAAATATTTATTAAGTTACTACCAGCTCCTAAGCACTGAATTAGGTGCTGGCTGTTCATCAATAAACCACAAACATAGTCTTCACCTTCACAGATGGACAGTCACACTACTAAACAAGTAATCCCATTAAATGGTATAAGTGGCACAATAAGTAATGTACCTGATTCTATGAGAGGACAACATGGGGTTGCCTCACCCCTAATCTTGGGGTGAGGAAGGAGCTGAGGCATTCAGGGAAGACTTCCTGGGAGAAGTAATCTTTAACCTGATACGTATAAGATGCGTAAGGGCTACCCAAGTCTAGGAGTGGAGGTGCGGAGTGAAGCTCAGTTAAAATACGCAAATACCCTGTGTCAGTAAGATCATGGCACATATGGAAAAGTGAAAGAGTTCAAAGAAAGCCAGCCATCCTATTTCTGCTCCATAGCATCACTTCACTTACTTTCTTCTGAGAAGAGCAAAATACTCTAGTATGTCTATTTCTGCTTGTCTCTACTGCTTTCCCTCCCGGCCCCTTTTCATTAGTCCTAAAGCCAGAAGAGACACAGATGGGGAACTGCTGCTGTTTAGGAATTAGTGGAAGTAACCAGGCAGGTTTCTTTTCCATTCACCTTCAAACCCATAATTTCAAGTGTCTGCCTCTCCTGTCCTGTCCCTTCTCCTCCAGTCTCATGCAATGGCCTCTCAGTTTGGGAACAACAGATAAGCAATAACAGCTGGCATTTTCCCTAGAAATAGTTGGCATTACCTCAAGTGTGACTTTTTCTGAAGCGGCTTAATGCCCATCAGAGCAGTTGACCTGCATCTGAATTGTGTCCTTTCCTATTTCTCCTTGGTAGATATGAAATGAGCTGTTACTAAGCTCTGTCCAAGTCACCGGGGCCACGCTTGAAAAATAAATAATTGAGCGTGACTAAAATGAATAATCTATTATCAGATGCATTTGCATAATTAAGCTTGCTCCAGAAAAAATTGGCAGAGACACAGACTGGCAAAGTGGGACTGTATAATATCAACCACAAAGAGTTAGAATGCGATTCTAGAAAAACATAATGAAGTCAGAGCTTTGTGTGTACAGATTAGAAAAATACATCAGCTCAGTGACTGGAGAACAAACTACATACTTAGAATTTTTTGATGTAACGTCTTCTCTTCATTCAGAATAATATGACTTCTAACCAAGAACGAGGGCTTGGGAGAGGCAGCTTATCCCCACAAGAAACCAGGCTAGCTGTCAGGCCAGCCTGGGGCCTGGGTTCAGTCGCTTCTCAGATGTGGTTTCAGACATGACCACGCTTTGCTTCCATTTTTTTATTTTTAAAATGGTGTCTCACCTGGCTGGTGTAGCTCAGTGGATTGAGCGCGGGCTGGGAACCAGAGGGTCCCAGTTCGATTCCCAGTCAGGGCACATGCCTGGGTTGCGGGCCAGGTCCCCATGAGGGCCATGTGAGAGGCAACCATACATTGCTGTTTCTCTCCCTCTCTCCCTCTCTTCCCCTCCCTCTCTAAAAATAAATAAAATCTTTAAAAAAAATGGTGTCTCAGTCGTTTCTCTACTTACCTAAAGGATTTTATAAAGCCCCAAAAAACATAAAAATAATGCCCCTTCTTCTGAGCCCACTGGGAGAACACAAGCAGCCTCTAGATGTCACATCTTCACCCCTGAGTCAGTGGTGGGCACAGTTTTGCTGTATACTATACTGGAGTTCACCTTGAACTGAATGAGTTGTCCTTTTGACCTTTCCCTCTGCTTGTTTCTCATATTGTAGAGAAGGATCAGAGCCATCAGGAGAAAGAGGCCTGGGGTTCTAAATCAGTGTTTCTCATAAAGGAGTTTCTAGGAGGGAAATGGTTGAGAAAGGTTGTGTGTTCTCCTCTGACAACCTGCAAGCCAGAAGTTGGAGAGTCAAGGAAGATATAGCTGGGTATCTTAAAATTCTCAACACAAAGAAAACCCCAGATTTTTGTATTTTCTTCTCTACTTGAGCCTTTCTGAAATACCCTCCTGAGGGAGCCTTTCTCTCCAAGGAGAAAGTAGGCAGGACAAGGTTCACGGTACCACTGTCCCTGTTTGATTTAGTGCAAAATTCTCCTGGGGCATAGCATGATGTATATGTGATACCTATCACCCACTGATTACAAGGGCTGATTTAATTTTCCTCTCCTTTCTCATTCTTTCCACTGAAGCTGCCTTCTTGATCAAAAAGATAGCCTTCTCAAATAATGAAGACCACTTTTCTATTGGCACTGTACGATACTCACATGTCACTAATTTAAATGGCACCATTTTATTCATTGTCTGCTAGCAGGCCTCAAATCAGTGGCAATGACTTCATAAGAGTTCATCTTCACAGACCTTCTTTCCCTCAATCTCAGATCAAATTCAAGGATCCGAATCAAGCTGCCATCTTATGGGGTGGAAATGTATGTCCTTCAACAGATTGATTAATTACTGAAGACACTGCAATAGAACTAAGGCAAGAACGAGAAATCAGAGAGTAGTAGACAATGCTGACAGTTAGCATGGGTCTGTTCAAGCCATGCAGAACCTGGTGGAAAAAGTCCAGGTAGGAGGTGTCCTGACTATGAAGTCATAGGTCAAAGTGCTGCATTCTGAATCTTTCAGAGTGAATTTATCCCTTGTTCAGAGTGACGGTGTTTCCAGAAGACAAAAAAAAAAAAAAAAAAAAAAAAAAAAAAAAAAAAAAAAAAAAAAAAAAAAAAAAAAAAAAAACCTGTCCAGAAAGATAAAGGTGAATAATTGGAATGGGAGTAGTAAAACAAAAGTAGAAATGAATGTGAGAAAGATAAGGAAAAAAAACTAACATTGCTAATTTCTTCACCATGCCTTTTCTATGAGCTACAGGAGAAAGAAGAAAAGAAAAGGAGACCTCTGGCAAAGAGGGGTCAGAGGAGGGCACTATTATAGAAAGATTCACCGCTGATAAAGGGAAACAAAATACTGCCTGGCAAGACATTACATGGTAGGCCTATCATTGATTTCACTGGGATAGGTCCAAGGGACCTGTTTGCAGTCATTCAAATCCCTGGAAATAAGTCATTCAGTGTGAGCCACACAGCATTAGAAAAATTGGATTTTGAAGAGAGTATTAAAAGAAAACACATGAGCCAATGAGAGAGTGTACTTTGAAAACAAAGGTTAAAAACATGGATTTTTCTCTCCAGGGAGGAAACAGTTGCTGTAGGAGGCATTGTGACTGTTTTCAAAGGCATTAGGACGGACTGGCAGTCTTGATAAAAAGGGGTGGCCAACTCAGAGTCTGAACTTGAGAATAAAAAACTAAAAGCAACAATGAAAAGTATCCAACAGACACTTTCAACTTAGAGTTCCAAAACTAAAGCTGTTATTGAAGGCAGGAAATATATGCTACAGATGGGACTTGAAGACAATCTGAGAGCTTGATTTGGACAGAAAAAATGTTTCTGATGTAAAAATATTCCTCTGTTTGTACAAAATTTCTTCCTTCTTTGACAATCATAATGTCGCCATTTACCCTTTCTCATCTCTGATCTGTCTACCACCTGGCTTACTCTCTCTGTTCACTGATGACCTTGGCTGTGGCTCATGGTCTGCCTATCCACCTCATGACTGACTATCATCCTGAACCACTTCAATTCCCTCCAGACACCTACAAAGTAGACAAGCCTTTGGCCTTCTCAATGCTGATGACTTTCAGCTCCACTTCTATTCTGCCCCACAGATGTATATCCACACCATGGCTTTTGTCATCATTGGAACTTGCTACCTGTGAAGTTTCAGTCATTCACTCACTTACTCATTTTACAAACGCCTACTGAATATCTTCCTTGTGCCAATCACTGTTCTAGTCACTGTAAAAGTAGTTACAGTTAAAAGAGACAACATCCAAGGAGGAATTCTATTTCCTCAAGAGAAATCATGATTGAGATCAGTATTCCATATTACCTGTAATACCACCTGTAGTTAAGTAGCATGGAATTCTGTATTATTGATTTTTCTTGGTGGTGGTAAAATATATATAACATGAAATTTGTCATTTTAACCAAGAGAGAAAGAGAAGAAGAAGAAGAAGAGGAGGAGGACAGAGAAGAAAAGGAAAAAGAAGAAGAAAAAGAGAGAATATCCCTTCTTTTCTTAGAGCTTATAAACTAGTGAAGGAGACAGAGAAACTAACAGGCATTTACAATAAAATGTCATAAAAGCTTTGCTAGGGTATGTTGGAGGAAAAGCATCTAATCTGGATATAAGGTGCCACACAAAGCTTCCTGGCACAAGTGATGTCTAAATTGAGCCTTCAGGAATGAGTATGAGTTAGCCAAACACAGATGGGTGATACATGGGAGAGGAACCATGTTCCAGACAGAGGAAAGATTATTAACAAACTCTCAGTGGTAAAGAGAGACATCGTATATTGAGAGTTCTGAAAGTTGTTCAGACTGGCCAGATTTGGTAATTGGTGGACAGTGTGTAGTTATTGATGGAGAGATGTGTAACAATGATGCCCCAGTTTGGGCTTGAACAGTTAGGTGTGTGTGGCTGTCATCCCCTGAGAAGAGAATGTCAGAGGAAAAGCAAAACTTGAAGGAAAGTTTAGAGTTTAATTTGATGTGTTGGGTCCTAAGCATCAGTGTGGTACCCCACGAGATGCTGGATGTTTCTCTCCATCACATCCCCTCCTGCACCGGCCAGTACTTGAGTACACATGCGTGCTTCACCACCTGCTTAAGTCCACTCATCCTCCAAGACTCTGCTTACATGGCACCATTTCTATTCTGTGATGACTGCTGTCCATCCATGCTAAATCCATGCCATCCCTTGTTTACCTTCACTGTATCATACTGAGACTTAATTCCACTCTGCTTATTTAGTTCCCTTGCTGGTCTGTAAATTCTGCTTGTTGTGGCTCTTTTTAAAGCAGCATCGTCAATAAGTGTGTGATTTACTTTTTTCATCATTCATATTGTAGTTTTCTTTTTCAGTTCTTACACTAGCTGGAATTTCTAAAGCTGTGACACAATGCATGTCTTTCTTATTCTAAGTCTTCCTTCTTAATACAATAAGTACTAAATCATAGCATAACATGCTAAGAGCATCACTTAAAACATTGTTCTGCTACAACTTGTGCATGCCCATGTCTGACAGATGCTAAGTAGGTACTTGTTAAAGTTTAATAAAAGCAGGATTACTTCCATGAATAAGGAAAGCAGAGTGAATAAACAGGTATTTTAATAGCTTTTCAGGAGCGAACTGTCTATGGGTAGGAAAAGTGAATTTTGCATTCACGCTTTGGAAGGTATGGATGGCAACAAAGAATCAGCTAAACTACTGTCCATATGAAACAAACATGAATCTGGGGTTTCGGGATATGCAGGAAGTAGAATAAGAGGGAGAGGAGGAAACAGGTAGTTGAGGCATTGGGGGGGGGGGGGTAAGGTGACCAAGCAGAAAATCCTAAAGGTAAAGTAACCAGATCTATTTTTTTAAATGGAACAATCTACCACATTTTTTTTATTTTTATTGATTTGAGAGAGAGAGAAACATTGATTTGTTGTTCCATTTATTTATGCATTTATTAGTTTATTCTTGTATGTGCCCTGACTGGGGATTGAAACCACAGCTTTGGCACATAGGGATGATGCCCTAACCAACTGAGCTACCTGCCCAGCGCTCTGCCATATAATTTTTATTTATGACACTGATGTAGTATATAATTTCTGTTTCCCAGTCCTTCCATGGGTCTAGCTATCCTCAAATGCCTTATATGGGTGGTTTTGGTGTAAATTCATTCCTTCTCTAGATCAAGTTGTAGAGTAAAGAGAGAGAGTGGTCATGAGAGACATGTATGAAAGAAGTAAACAAGTAAAGAGCTCACTGGGAACAGAAACTCAAATCCAAAAGAGACCCCGGAAGGTGAGCACTGCAGGATTCACCAGGACAAGGAGACCTACAATCTATGAATGAGCAGTTTAGAAAATTTCATTTAATCCTCTGTGATGGTTAACTTTATGTGTCAACCTCACTGGCCACCCAATGCCCAGATATTCGATTAACATTATTCTGTGTGTGTCTTTGAGAATATTTCTAGGAAAGGTTAACATTTGAATTGGCAGACTGAGTAAAGCAGATGGCCCTCCCCAATGTGGGTGGGCCTCACTGACTGTGGGCCCATCTGTTAAAGGTTTGACTATGACCAAAAAAGCTGAGTAAGGGAAAACTCACTCTCTGTGCTTCACTGTCATCAAGCTGAGACATCTACCCATCCTGCTTTTGAACTTGGACTCAGACTGAAGTTTATACCATTGACTCTGTTGATCTCCAACTTACTGACTACAGATCCATGGACTTCTCAGCCTCCATAATGACATTAGCCAATTCTTTATTTTATGTATCTATTATATATATATATAAACACTCCTCCTTTGTAATCTCTGGATCTACAAAGGACCTACTCAGAAAAATCTCCTAAGATCTGGCCACAGTAAAAGGAGACCAGACAGACACCTGAATAAATGGGGATTTCACTTTATCATCCTGAATTAATGCAGAGAAGACACATGGGCCAATAAGAACACAGTAGGATAAGACCCCAGGAACAGTTTGAGGAATATAAAGAAAAAACTTTATGCTCCATGAGGGAAATAAATAGAAGAAAAGAGATAGAATGTAGGGATGAACAAGAGCCACCAGGAGAAAACAGTAGTCTATGCTGTAAACCTAAAATGAATAAAATATTGTATGTCAACCATAATTTAAAAATACTTTTTAAAAAGGGGAGGAAAACAGTATGGAGAAAATCATTTTGCAGAAGAAAGAAGACAAAAATACTTACTTCGGTAGGAGCAGCACAGACCCAGAGAAGAATAGCAGTGGGACAAGAGATGCAGGGGGCGTGATGTAGAGAGAGACCAAAGCCAACGTGAACAGCCACCTGTTGCTGGTAGAACTCGACTCAAAGGATGTGGAGGCCCTGAAAGTGAGAGAGGGCAGGAATCACAGCGAGAGACAGAAGGAGAAAAGGAGAGCTCAGAGGAATACCTGACAGAGTAAGGAAAATCATCTGAACTTGGGACAAACGCAGTTCAAAGTAGGGACATGTAACTCATGTGATAAAGGGACCCCAGGGGTACAATGTGTTGCCTATGGAACTCTGAGAAAAAAAAATACTTACATAATTGTTGTGAGAAACACAAAATGGAACATTGAAAAGGGAATTTACTGCTCCAAAAGGTCTATATCGGAGGCTTTTCACTTGTTACGAGCATGACTTTGCCACAGTTCTAGTGGTAACAGAATGCAAGTCAAGCTGTTTTAAGAAAGGAAAAACTGTTTTAATTAGGATACTGAATAACGTACTGAGCTCAAGCATGGCCAGACCTCGGGAACCATTGGAAACAGTAAATACACAGTTTCCGAGAAAACCAGCCGTGCTTTCTCTCCATCCCTATTCTCCATTGACTTCCTTTTCCCAGCACAGAAGTTAGTGGAAGTTGGCTACTTCATAACTTTATGAGGAGACATCAGCTCATTTAAGGCACTCACACAGGCTGACTCACAGAAAGAATATGCGACTGGACATCTACACGGGGCAGAGTCAGACGATGCAAAATTGTGAATATGCGACTGGACCTCACTACCGGTGCAGATGGTTCTCGGTGAAATAAAGTTGTTACAAGCTAAGCATCACCTTAAAGGTCATCACTACATTGGAGAAATGGAAACACCAAAATGAGAAAGTAAAAATATAGAAAATATTTTAAAGCATAGACAAATAATATGGCACAGACAAGATCAGAAGAAGGACGGTTGGTATTGAAAATACAGGGAAAAGGTAAGCGTGTAAAGTCATATCTGATGATGAAAGTAAAGGGGCACAATGATTTGTTTTGCTTCTGTTGCCTGCTTAGCTGTGGAGCTTCAACTGTAAAATGTTCTACTTGTTGAAATGGAAGCTACAATTACCAAACGAGAAAAGACCGAGTACTTCCTAATGTCAACGCTTACTCTCATTGTGACCCTAGCAGCAAGACTGGCATCCTGTGGACTGGGGACCTCTGCCATGTCATCTTTATGAGGCCTTAATGGAACCCTTGTCTCAAGACGAATTATGCTGCAAAACAAACAAAATCATAAAATAAAAAAAAAAGAATGCATGACTAAGAGACAAAGTTGAGTCCCTTAAAAAAGCTCAGAAGGGAATTAAGCAGCATTATTAAAGACTACACTTATAAAATAAAAATTGAGGTATTTCTCAATACATATACTTTTAGAGGATGTTTACCAGAAGAATTAGGATAAAACAAAGTGCCTTGGGGGCTACCTTACAAAACAAATTTCTGGCTGAATCATTGCATATATGTTCAACAGAAGAATATACCCTTGCCAAAGGAAAGGATTTGGGGAGCAGGAAATGTGCAAAGACTTGGTACTCATTGGAAAAGGTCATGGAAATAAATGGTAGGTGTATTCACAGAAGGGTAATATTAAAAGAGAACAAAAAATAATTTTATATCTTCTATTCCATTATTTTCCAATAAGAATTTGAAGTGATTTCTAAAAGTCATGAGCCAAAGGAAAATAAAATAGATTATAAATAGTGGGTAACCACAAAAGCAAGGAAAAACATAAGCCAAATCCAAGAATGAGGTTAATTACAAAAATGAGGTTAAATTTTGTAATTATGCACTTTTCCATAAATGAGGCACAAATTTACCTCTCTGTTTTTAGCCAACAAAGAAAAATAGGGAAACCTGATCAATTTATGATGTTCATAACACACAAACAGAATGATTTTCCAAGAAAAGCTCAACTATTCTTAGTCAAGTATAATTTCATTTTATGGGAATTTAAAATAAAAAAGTAATAAAATTCCACTTTTTGCACAAAATTTGAAATCATATGGTTCCCAAAATGTTTTTCTTAATTCATAAAAAATGCATAATTTCATAACTGTTGTGTCGAGTGAATTATAAACTGTGTCCATGCTATTGGCTCTTGGTGGTGCCAGCCTAGGTTGCAAATAGAATATCTGCTGTCCACTGTCACGTCCAGTCTTCAGTTATGAGTATATTAAAATATGCATAGGATTTGTGGAACATATGATTGCCCCTGTTCTCCACTATAGCTGCCCTATGCTAAGATGAGATAGGAATTTCTATCTAGGTCTGACATATAAAGACGGTGGGTAATAAAGTAGACACTACCTTCAATAGCAATCTTTTGAGAATACATGAAAGTGCATCATGTGGGTTCTTTCTTAATGAACCATCATCTATGTGCTGATTCACTCCGAAGTTTAGATTATAAAAGGAGCCAATGGAAAATATCCAGGATTATGGCACTCTGTTCCTACAACTGAGTTCAGGTGTAGATGTAAAATAATCTAGAATAGAATATGGACTTCCTAGTTTTCAAGCTCTCCTCCATAATAGCCAAAATTTCCACTTGTGTCACACCCAAAGGCATAAGCAAAAGTCCTTTGTTGTCAGTATTTTTCCAGATTCTTTTGCTTACAAGGCACTAAAACCCAAGTCCAACCAATGTAAGCTCAGAGGGGATATTCCAATTTACTTAATCAAGCTATAGGAAATGTGGAGCCATCCTCAGGAACAAATGGATCCAAGAGTCAGCATGCCATCAAGAAAATCTCTTTCTTTATCTCTGTCTCTTTTCTCTGCATTTCTTTCCAGGTTGGCTTTATTCTCTTTTGCTTCTTTCTTCTCCAGGTGACAAGAAACTGAACTTATATATTGATTTTTCCACCTCCACAAAGAAGGAAATTCTTGCCTGCCAACAGTAGTCATAAATTTCCCAGGGGAGGATTCAACTGCCATGGCTTGTGTCAAGTGTCCAACTCTGAACCAATCACTAGGGTGAGGATGATAACTGGTTGATAAATTGTGAGACATCCAATATTGGAGACATCCAATATTACAGCTATTTGTAATATTTCTGAGTAATACCTAATGTTATGGAAATTGCTTATGATAAAGATTAAGTACAAAAAATTTCCAAAAGGGTACAGACTGTGATTTTAATATATGGACATTTTTTTTCTGCTTGACAAATTTTATTTTGTAAAGTACATTTTATTGATTATGCTATCACAGTTGTCCCAATTTTTTTCTGCCCTTTATCCCCACTCTTCCCTACACCCTCTACCCTCCAGCATTCCTCCCCCCGACCCCATTAGTTCATGTCCATGGGTTGTACATATAAGTTCTTTGGCTTCTCTATTTCCTATACTATTCCTAACCTACTGTGTCCATTTTATGCCTACCAATTACACTTCTTATTCCCTGTACCTTCCTCCCTCATTCTTCCCTTCCCTTCCCCATTGATAACCCTCCATGTGATCTTCATCTCTGTGTTCCCACTCTAGTTGTTTGCTTAGTTTTTGTTTTTTAGGTTCAGTTGTTGATAGTTATGAATTTGTTGTCATTTTACTGTTCATAGTTTTTTATCTTCTTCTATATCTTAGATAAGTCCCTTTAACATTTCATATAATAATGGCTTGGTGATGATGAACTCCTTTAACTTGACCTTATCTGGAAAGCACTTTGTCTGCCCTTCCATTCTAAATGATAGCTTTGCTGGATAGGGTGATTTGGATATAGGTCCTTGCCTTTCATGACTTTGGATACTTCTTTCCAGCCCCTTCTTGCCTGTAAGGTTTCTTTTGAAAAATCAGCTGACAGTCTTATGGGCACTCCTTTGTAGGTAACTGTCTCCTTTCCTCTTGCTGCTTTTAAGATTCTATGTTTATCTTTAATCTTGGGTAATGTAATTATGATGTGCCTTGGTGTATGCTTCCTTGAGTCCAACTTCTTTGGGACTCTCTGGGCTTCCTGGACTTCCTGGAAGTCTATTTCCTTTGCCAGACTGGAGAAGTTTTCTTTCATTATTTGTTCAAATAAGTTATCAATTTCTTGCTCTTCCCCTTCTCCTCTTGGCACACCTATGATTCAGATGATGGAGCACTTAAAGTTGTCCCAGAGGTTCCTAAGCCTGTCCTCATTTTTTTGAATTCTTGTTTCTTCATTCTGATCTGGTTGGATATTTATTCTTCCTTTTGTTCCAAATCATTGATTTGAGTCCCAGTTTCCTTCCCTTCACTGTTGTTTCCCTGTATGCTTTGCTTTAGATCACATTGTGTAGCTTTCATTTCTTCCTTCATTTTTTGACCAAGCTCAATCAATTCTGTGAGCATCCTGATTATCAGTGTTTTGAATTCCACATCTGGTAGGTTTTCTATCTCCTTGTCGCTTAGCTCTTTTTCTGGAGTTTTGATCTGTTCTTTCATTTGGGCCATATTTCTTTGCCTCAGCACACCAGCCTGGATGAATATTTCTTTAATTCTTTGGTTGTCGAAGTTCCATGCAGTTTGCTATTCTTGCAGTTCTGGTTGTTTATTGTTTTTAAATTGGTCGTTATTCTTCTTTTGTTTGTGCAAGGAAGTAAAGCATTTCTACCTATGCCTCCATCTTGACCAGAACTCTGGACATTTCTTAATAAATATATATTACACTAAAAGTTGGAAAGTAACACAACTTACACTGATGACTGACTGATGATCAGTAATTTAACACTTTTTCATCATACTTTTGTTTTCTGAATCCTCTTCAATAAATATGCACTGCAATTTTAATTAAGAAAATAATTCATATTTTTATAAAATAATTGAAATTCACATCAACACAGAGAAAAATGAACAATTTATTTCCCAAACATCTACTCCACCAAGCACAAACTCAAAAGCTTTACCATGTTGTTCAAGCTAATTCCTGATGTACCCAGATAGCCATAGTATACTATATTTAAGACACACACGAAGATAATAAATAAGATAACTTGATATGTAAACTATTATTCAACATGTATTTGTTGAGCATTTACTATGTGCCATACACCGAGATAAGTTATAAAAATGCAATACTAAACAATTCAAACATCCCCAGCCTCATAAAATTTATATTCTAGTATGACAGATAAAAGCAGAAGAATTGAAGAAAATGACAAATACTAGTAAGAGCTAGGGAGAAGGAAGAAGTTTATCCTAAAGTATAACAGGAGAACATATTTTTGATAGTTAGTGAATGCCTCTCTTAGGAAGTGATGTCTGAGCGAGAGGAAAAAGCTGGAGAGGAAGGAACAACATAGGTAAACCTTGGAAGCACGGACAGGTGGGGACTGTTAACAGCACTGAAAGAAGACTGTGCCCTGTGAGCACAGGACGCAAGGCGTGGCATAGGACGGTAGAGAGATAACTTCTATAACCAGGTAAAATCTGAGTTCGGCTACCAAAATCATCACTTTGCTTTTGAATAGTTGATCTGTGTCCCTTCTCCAAAGCAGGGCTGATCTTGAGGGGAGTCCACACAGGTGGGCAGAATGCAGAAGGCAGAACTAGGGCAAGGCAATTCATAGGAAGAAACAGACAGAAAAAGTAAAATTAAAGAGAGGAGAAGGAACAGGAATGAAAGTAAAGTAATGAAACTTTAAATCAACTCAGTATATGAAAAAGGACAGATAACATTGCAAGGCTAAATGGTATACACAATGGTTTGACTATAATTTTTCTCAAATAATACTGAATTCTATTGTTAATTTAATATCTTTATAATATATTAGTTCTGCTATTAGGGATGAGGCAAGGTATAAATATAGAAGAAATACTAAGGATGTTCATATGTAAATATCTTCTCTTTTAATCCTCTGAGAACCTATGGAAAACAAAATGTAATACATAAAAAATATAATTATCAAATGGAAAAAAGATTAAAATGAAGGGAATAAAGAGAAAAATTTCTTCATAACACTCTTTCCCCTCTACCCCCGCCTTCCTGCCAACCACAAAGGCTCTCAGGGACGAGAGAGAAAAACAAAGCTCACCCTAACACCCAGGTAACGCATGCAAAATGCTGACATCGAAACCTTTGGCTAGTTAAGTATTAGATTAAAATATTCCCAAGCTGTGAAAACTGTTGTCCAGTGCATGGCATATTCTCTCAGTCTATTTTTTTTAAGGACAATTGAATTAATACATTATATAAAAACAGCTTTTCTATTCAATGAGATCAAAAGTCTAATTAGTTGAAAAATACTGGAAGACAATGGAAAACTCATCTTTCTTTATTGGTGATGCCAAAAACTCACCATGAACTCTGAAGTTCTGGGCCAAAGAAAATTCAGAATTGTTTGGAAAGGGAATAAGACACAAACCTACATTTTATGCACAGTATTCCATCCCTCCTTTAAGGAACACTTAATACTCCATTTGCAATGAAAATACCTCTCAAAAGTAAACAGAAGGGGAGAACTGAGAAATTGACCAGTGACAATGCAGCCGCTCCCACTAAACAGCAATCTCTTGAATGAATAAGAAAGTATTATTAAGGAATTACATTAAAAATCCTGCAGAGGCCTAATATTAATTATAAGAAAGGCAAATAGGCCAGATAATTTTGCTAAGGCTCCACAAGGCAGAATGGCTGGGACTGATCAAACATTTATGCAGTGTTCTTGCCCCAAACAATTGCTTTAAAAACTAACTTTATTATCACCTCCTGGATCAAAATCAGACAGGCCAATATGCTGAACTTGCTGGTGGTCTTGCAAATCATAGAAAAGTCTCAGGACATGAGTAGGTTTCTGGATAAAATAGAACCTAAACCCACCTCTTTCCCTTTTGTAATGTACGGATTGCTGTGGTGTGGGGAGAGGCAGAATTGGCCGAAGATTTGGGGAGGGTGAGTGGTGGGGGTTTTGTAAGTTGCTGGCTTGGAGTTGAGCAGTAACCAGCCAAACCAGACAGGAGATAATCAGGTCAATGAAATCTCTTGGGAACTTTTCATCACTTTCACGACAGGACTCTAAGTGGCCATGACTGCTACAACAGGAGCCATAGGGACTACAAACTAAAAGAACTCGTGTTTCTATATCTTCATTTCCCCTCCAGCACCCAAATCAATATTCTGCAGAAAGAAAAGAATCGAATGGGTGCACATTGAATGAATTCTTTAAACAAAACTGACAACCAAACTGCAGAATTCAAAGCAGACTCCTTTGGTTGCCTCAAATGAATGACTTGGGGCCCTTTGAATATGGATAATTACTTACCCCTCCTGCATGCTTTAATATTGACATATTTCAAACGGAGTTGCCACAGACCTAGACTGGAACCTGGTAAGGCTGGATCACCTTAATGTGGGGAAGTGCACATAGGAAATCCAGGTCAGGTCCGTGTCCTCAGCTTTACCATCAGCTGGAAATGCTCAAGGCCTTGAAGTTTTGAATATCTTCTTAAACACTTTTAGGGGAGCACCATTTTATTACAAACGCCTAAATTGCCAGAACCCCAATTTGGAAACCTGGTATATGCGGTGCTGAGATATCATTGGGTTCCTTGAGATATCAGGCTTCTGCCATGCATTAAAAATAGAATTCCACATTTGAATGTCAACTTGGATAAATGATTTACATAATGTAACAGATAACCACTGCCCCAGTGATCATCATCCTGTGGGCAAGTCTGATTTTGTTTATCAAACATCACATATCAAGTATAAACAAAGATAAACACCATGGGATTAACCACATTTGGGCAATTACTCAAGTTTTGATGACTTTCAGTGGGTGCTAAAATGCCCAAGTCACCATGTCCAAAGCTGTAGATATTTAGACCGTATCGAGCTTAAGGAATTTATTCTATTCTTAGGTACAGCCATTGGCATGGAGGTGAGAGGATATGTTTGTTTTGTTTATGCTTTAATTATAAAAAGCATTTCTTCATTAAATAGGAAAATACAAAACTTCTTAAATGATTACATAAAGCCAAAAACTAGGACTTTGAAAATTTACTCCACTGAGGGAAGAGACACTTGCAGTGGGATGGATACTCAATGGGCCACAGACGTTGAAAGTTTAGCACTTGACCTCATGTGATTTAGGTCCCAGTACCATAACAGCAGGCTCAGCTTTCCCCTGGGAGGACTGCCATTCCTTGAGCCCAGAGTTCAGCAGGATCACTCCTGAGCGGTGCTCAGTTTTCCTCGAATTCACTCAGAATCACTCAAATTCACTCTAAGGAGAAACTGAATTTTCAAGGTCTACGAAGTGAGCTCCAAGCTATGCAGGGCTCCTACAAAAGTATTTTCCCTTTGTTCTAGTGTCATTTTCTCACACTGTACCTTGGTACCTGGATTTGACCAGAGAAGAGTAGGATATGCTGCCCAGAGCTCTGTGGCATTTCTCTGCCTTTGGGGAGCAGGCTAGACTGTGAGGAACTTAAAGGGTTCACTGACCCAGCAGATCCCACACACCAGCATATTTCTGCTTCCTTTTCCTGGTAAACAATCACTTCATTTCCAAGAGTGAAGGAGAGGACGAAGAAAAGCATTACTGACCTAATTTCTCAGTGTGAAAAGCAGTGGAGGAAGAAAAATGGGGAAATTCCTAAAATTTTCCCTTGACGATAGTCAAGCCAACAGAGAGTCATAGATGGTGCTTCGAACATATTTAGTTTTTCCTTGCCTGGTATTTATAGCTCATGGCCGCCTTGCCCTGTGAGATGTCACCTGCCAAATTATCAGGCAGAAAATTTAGCCTGATATTTGTTAAATGAGTTTTCTCTACTAGCCTGCAGCTAAATGTAAATAAATGTAATAGGATGCATTTATTTATGAAATGGGAAAATGCCAAAGAAACTAGTGTCGAAATGACTTCCTGGGGATTTAGATTAATTTGCATCTGCTCATCCTGTGCCTGCTACATATTGAGAATGTCTGTGTCTTATCTATAGCAAAAACAAAACAAAACCAAAACACCCATACCCGATATGTTATATTAAAGCATTTGATATGTTTAGATATATGTACTCTCTTTCTGAATCCTCATGAGAAATTTTGACACCTTTAACCACCACATCTAAATAACAAAGTGATTGTCAATTTTTCTAATCGTCTTCTGTAATATGCTAAGATCTCATGGCTGAGCACCATATCTTTAGGCTTCAATAACAACACACTATCAATAAATTGCAAAGCACTGCAGAAACAAATTATTCAAGTTAGATGCCCTTGCCAAATTATATGCTGACATTAATATACCAACTTTAACTTAGCACTTAAATTGATTTCTGTGCTCTTTTCTTGAGACAGTATCTTGCTTATACCTCTGTATTCAAAAGTGTCTTTTCCCCAGAGCACATGATTTAATTATGCATTGGCATTGTTGATGGAAAAGCAAAAGATAGCAAGTAAATTGCTATGTAATCACAGCCTTGCAGCTCTTAAAATGGTAGTGGATTGAAGAAAATTAATAGCAATTTCACAAATGCAATGAGGGCATAGGAAATACCCTGCTAATACTCATATCCAAATGTTTTTCTTCTCCAGGCAGCATCTGAGTAGAAGAGGGCAATATTGTCTAAGACTCCACTGACTATTAAATCCTGAATCCAACTGAGGAGTTAATGAAAATTTCAATGAAGATTTTAATAAAGAAGAGATCTATCTAGGGACTTGCTAGTCATTCACTCAGGGAATATTTATGCAGCACTTAATTATACCAGACTCTACTTCATGAAGGTGTAAGAACCAACTTTTAGTGAAATCTAGAATCCATAATGGAATCTATGTCTATGGTCAGTCTGTTTTCTCAGAGGTGGGTGAGCATATTCCCAAAGTCAGGTAAAATTGAAGGGAGGGGTGGGATTCCAACAAAGGTAAAAAGAACTTGGGGATTAATATCGTGGGTGTAGTGAGACTGCCTGGGTTCAAATCATTACTCTATCACTCAACAACTGAATGACTTTGGGTAACTTAGAGACACTTCTGAGCTTCAATTTTCTCATTTGTTGGGTAATAAAACTCCCTTCCTTTTAAGATTATTAAGCATGAAATATGACCATATATATTTGAAGTTTTGTTACCTTTCGTTATTCAAAATGCGTAACAGTAGCCCTGTGGACTCTGATCCAATGAAGCTGACTCTCTGGAGCGGTCTTATTTCCGTGGTGGGTCTGTATGTAGAGACAATTCAGACAGACCAGCTGATGCATGTCATGTGCACCCTTCAGTTCCGACTTTAAACCCCTCTGGCAAATTGTGGAACAAGGCTGAAGCCGGCCTGTTAACCTCCGTATTTTTTTATAGACAAAGGAGAGGTTTGAACTGATGGGTAAGTATAGAAAATGATGAGATGCTCTATTACTTCAGCCCCTGAGTGGTCTTCTGCACAAACTCTTTCAGTTTTGAATCTCCAAAGCTTTCTGATTTTGAAAGATGTTAGTGCTAATACACATATACTATAGCAAAGTATTGAAACCTCATGAGCTCAAAGTTACATATATCTTTATATTACTTTTCTACAAAGGTTACATTTTATTGTCTTTACAAAACAATTTTACATAAAATTCAAAGCCATTTTCATAAAAATTAGATATGAGAATGGACTAGGAGACATTACAGGGAATAAAGAACTTCAATATTTATGTTACCTTTTTTTTTCAGCCATCTGAAACACAGCATGTGGCAGGTTGACTATGGTGGTGGGATTGGCTGTGAAGAAGACAGAAATGACTAACACAAGCTATTTCCGCACACATCCAAAAAGTGAAGATTTGACAATTACCTGGCTCTTTTTATTTAATAAATTCTTCTTAAACTCATGCTCTGTACGAAGTGCTGGGCTGAATTAAATTTAATACATGTAACCATGCTTGTCCTGGAGGAGATTAGAAGTTAAGTAAATAAATGTAACATATACAAAAATACACAGTTCTAGGTGTGTGGTTTATGCAAAATAATCAGCATAAATGAAATAGGCCAGAAGTGCAAACAAGGAAGCAGAAATCTTTGCTGAGATGCTCATTAAAGTTCAGGTAAGATTGTAGCATTCCCTGAGCTGCAAAGGAGGAATACATTTTTCACAGATCATTGTAGGCTTTCAAATAGCACTTGTTAAAATAGTTATTCATTCACTATTTTTCACCAACCAAGATGGGGGTGGCCATTCTAAACAGATACCTGTGTGAGTCAGGGTTTACGAGAAATCTTATCCATCCTTCAAGACCCAACCCCAGCACAATCTCTCTTGCAAAGATTTCTCTGATTCCCCTAATACTATCTATAACTGATTTCTTTTGTTCTTATGGTGTACTTGGTATGATAGAAATTCCTATGCTTTCAGATCCCCCATCATTCAGAGTAAGTCATAAGCTTCTTAAGAGCAGCATTCTCATCCTATTCATCCTTATCCGTAAACGCCCCCTTGACACCAGCAATTATATGTTAAAGATTGAATGAACCCAGGAACAAACTTCAAAGAGTGGCGAATGCTCTAAAGATATCCCAAGCTTTCCAGGCTTTGTGCTATATGATAGGTGGTTTCAGAAGAGTGGAAAATTGAATTAGAGTCCACTACAAGAGCAGCTTAGAGGATGGATTTGTTTATTCTCAAGCTTTCCACCGAGAGATGAAATCTCTGAATGAAGTCATGTCGTTTGAACTAGTTGATTCTGATTTATCTTTATGACTCTTGGCTCCATTTACACAAAGAAAAGAGAGGAACTGGGCAAAGTCCCAACAGGTTGAATCAATGCAAAAAATCAATTTTGAGCACCCTTTTCTTCCCCTTTAGAGTCAGATGATTTTTTTTTTTTTTCCTGACTTGCTCAAATGACAAAGTGAAGCTTTTATGTTACTTTTCCTGGGGGTGTACAACCTAAATGTTGGTTGAAGCTAAATTTTTGCTACATGCACAAACACATCGCCTGAATTCCATGGTCCAAAACGTTGTCTCAGAAAGAAGCGAAGGGAGAATCATTGGTAACTGAGGTGATATAGACCAAGAATCTGAATTATTTAGGCCAAAAATATTATCGGTTTCCATCACATAGTGTGAAAGGGGCAACTAGGAGTTGGGCTACCAGGAGTTCGTTTCTGTACTGCTGTTTTCCACCATCTGTAAGACCCGGGACAAATCATTTAGTTATTTATTCACTCAGTTTCCCCATTTATAAAATCTATTTCCCTTCCAATACTGAGATTTTATGATTCTGGAAGTGAAATATCTTCCTTGCAACTGTCAAAATCAGGGTTATGGCACTGGGCTCACGCCATTATTTTCCAGCACACAATTGCAATTCCTACTTTTATATCTCCCATTTAAAGCTTCATTTGATAAGTATAGACATGCTTCACTATTCAGCCTTTTCACCTGAAAGATTTTAGGAACCAATCAGCAGTTTGTGTTTTTTTTTCTTTACTTTGTAAGTTTTGTGGAATTTCAGTGAATAGAACAGGAAACAATTTTACGTAGCAGATAGCAGAGATAAATCTGTGTGGAACACAGCAAAACTGTTAAATAGGCCAGATTAGTTTCACTCCTACTTACCTTTCTCCTGCCAGTGCATATTTGTGCAGGTTCAGCTCCCAAGGTATTATTTCTTCTGTTCTGCATTATTCTTCACTTAACCCATTAGTAGACCAGGGGTCTAAACTCAAATGTCCTTCAGGGCCAGAAAGGTACCGTGATTGAGCTGAGTACAATATAAGAGAAGGGAATGGTGAGGTGAAATACAGAGTGTATGCCACACCTAAAGACATTTAAATCAATATTTAAAAAAATGCCATCCAAATAACTTCTTCCTGTCCAATTTGGCCAGAGTTTACAATCCTTTTCATAAACTCTTGAAAATCAGGGACTGTCTTACTTAGCTTTCTGACTCCAGCATTGGGTAGGAAGGGGCACATCTAAACTAAACACTTCGTAAGTGTTTGTTGAATTGAATTAATCTCAGAGGAACTGCCCTGGAAATTTTGATATGCTGACACCTGGTGGTGGGGAAAACGGATTGCTTATGACTACGGGGTAGATACCACAAAACTTCCTCAGAGCCACCATTTGCCAAATGCTTAAGTTAAATCCTTCACATGGGTTCTCAAACCAAACCACTATGATGGACACTTTAACTATCTTACAACTTTATATGTAGATTCTACCTCAATAAAGCTAAATTTTTTTTAAAAGGAAGAAGAAGAAAAAAAATTGAAGGAGGAAAGTAGGGCCTCCCTTGTCTAATTTTCCTTCTAGGTTGACATTAAAATGTTGGCCAAGACACCACCTGCCTCCTGAACCTCTACCCACACAAAGTCAGGGTGCCTTTGCCTGGGCTTTCCCCCACTGAATTCTGTTGACACAAGTGTGATTTCTCTTCCGAAATCATCTGAAAAATGTTGAAAATATCTTAAATGTTATAAAATAAAACTGAAAATATTTATAAACAGACTTCATCAGTAGCTCCCTAATTAAACTGCATTTTCTGGACAATACCAAGTAACTTCACGGTCTCTTTTTTTTTTTTTAAGTATATTTTATTCATTATGCTGTTACAGTTGACCCATTTTTTTCTCCTCTTTATTCCCCTCTGCCCTGCACCCCCCTCCCACCACTATTGCCCCCGCCTCTCAGTTCATGTCCGTGGGTCATATATGTAAGTTCTTTGGCTTCTCCATTTCCTATACCATTCTTAACTTCCCCGTGTCTATTTTGTACCTACCATTTATGCTTCTTATTCCCTGTACCTTTTCCACCATTCTCCCCTCACTCCTCCCCGCTGATAACCCTCCATGTGATCTGCATTTCTGTGATTCTGTTTCTATTCTAGTTGTTTGCTTAGTTTGTTTTTGTTTTTGTTTTTTTAGGTTCAGTTGCTGATAGTTGTGAGTTTTTTGTCATTTATTGTTCATATTTTTTCTTTGTTTTACTTTATTGTTCTTTCAGTACAGTTGTCTGCATTTTCTCCCCTCCCCTCCTCCCCACCCCACCCAACCCTCCCCTCCTCCCTTGCTTCATATTTTTTATAGTCTTTTTCTTAGTTAAGTCCCTTTAACATTTCACATAATAAGGGCTTGGTGATGATGAACTCCTTTAACTTGACCTTATCTGGGAAACACTTTATCTGCCCTTCCATTCTAAATGATAGCTTTGCTAGATAATCTTGGATGAAGGTCCTTGCCTTTCATGACTTTGGATACTTCTTTCCAGCTACCTATAAGATTTCTTTTGAGAAATCAGCTGATAGTCTTATGGGAACTCCTTTGTAGGTGATTCTCTCCTTATCTTAATCTTGGGTAATGTAATTATGATGTGCCTTGGTGTGTGCTTCCTTGGATCCAACTTCCTTAGGACTCTCTGACCTTCCTGGACTTCCTGGTAGTCTATTTCCTTCACCAGATTGGGAAAGTTCTCCTTCATTACTTTTTCAAATTTTCTCAAGTTTTCAAATAAGCAAATTTCTTGCTCTTCCTCTTCTCCTTTTGGCATCCCTATGATTCAAATGTTGGAATGTTTAAAGTTGTCCCAGAGGTTCCTAAGCCTCTCCTCATTTTTTGAATTCTTGTTTCTTCATTCTGTTCTGATTGAATGTTTATTTTTCCCTTCTGCTCCAAACCGTTGATTTGAGTCCCTGTTTCCTTCCCTTCAGTGTTGATTCCATGTACATTTTCCTTTATTTCACTTTGCATAGCCTTCACTTTTTCTTCTATTTTGGGACCATGCTCAACCATTTCTGTGAGCATCTTGATTGCCAGTGTCTTGAACTCTGCATCTGATAGCTTTGCTATCTCTATATCACTAAGTTGTATTTTTTTCTGGAGTTTTGATCTGTTCTTTCATTTAGGCCATATTTTTTTGTCTCGGCACACCGGTTACGTTGTAAGGGGTGGAGACTTAGGTTCGCCAGGGTAGGGCAACCAACAGCGTATGTGGGGGAGGGGTCTGAGAGGGAACAGTGCTGCTCAATCAGCTCTCTGCCTGCTTTCAGTCACTTCCCCCACTATGCACAAGCAAATCGGGCCCTTCAGGTACTGATTCTTGGGTGGGTGGGTTTATGTATATTCTAGGACCGTGTGGGTATCTCCAACAAATTCTCCTGTGAGGCTGCGAGTTTCTCCTGTGAGGCTGGGAGTTTCTCCCACCACCACAACCCCCACAGGCTTTTACAGCCAGAGGATCTGAGGCTTTATTTCCCTGCACTGGAACCCTGGGTTGCACGGCCTGTCTCAATCCCAGTTGTTCCTCCTGGTTTATCCACACGCTAATGTGGGACTGCCCGCTCTCCCAGCCACTGCCTTGCCCGCCCCAGTCCTCAAGCCGCTGCCTTGCCACGTGTTCTCCCCACCCTGGCTGTCCATCTCTGCCCCTCCTACCAGTCTGAATGAATGTTTCTTTTTAACTCCTTGGTTATTGAACTTCCATACAATTCGATTTTCTGGCTGTTCTTGTTATTTTTTGCTTTTAATTTTGTTGTTGCCCTTCTTTTCTTTGTGCAAGGAGGCAAAGGGTATCTACCTATGTCTCTATCTTGGTCAGAAATCTCTGTGCTCTCTTCTAACTTAATATTCTCAAAAAGATCATCTAGCAATCATTCAATGGGTTCTTAAAAGTTTTCTTAAACAAAAGTCTTTTATGTGAGAGGAATATTAGATGATGTTGAGAAATTACTGTAGTTTGTTAGGTATGATAGATAACAGTATTGCGGTTATGCAGCAAAATATTATTTTAGGAGATGCATGTGAAAAAATTTAGAAATAAAAAATCATGATATCATTAGTTTACTTTAAAATAGTTCAGCAATAATGAATATCACAATAATAAAAGTGTTACACAGAAATAATTCAGCCAAGAAATAATGCAAATATTGAAAAAAGTTAATGTTTATTTACTGTAGGAGAAGGTTATTTGCATCTTTATTGTGGTATTTTTTTCTACATTGTGTGTTTGAAATTTTTCATAATACAAAAAAAATAATAAAGGAAGAAAACAAGTCCAAGTTTTTTAAAGGAAATCAGTTCTTAGTATCCAGTGTTAGCCCAGAAAGTGTTTGAATGACCTCTGGCATGTTAGTCCATGTACAGAGAGGAATTAAGGTTCTCTGTCAACCAAAAACCAGGATACTCTCAATGATGATACCTCGTAATCATCTCCAAAATAAACAACAGTGACCAGATTGCTTCTGTTATGATTTATTATTGGCTCCATTCTTCTCAAGAGGGACTTATTCTTAAGCATGTATTTTTATGAATCAATGTAATATATTATTGTCTGTGTTTCACTATTAAATTTTAGTTTAACTTTTAAATTTATTTTATTAGTAACATTGCTTCATTCTACTTCCTTTCCTGATTATTTTCCATTTATTGCAAGTGATTTTTATTTTCTATTTGCAGTTATTTTTTTTTCAAGTAAATTTATGTAAGAAAAAAAGTGGGTTAATTTGAAGAAAATTTTTGGCAAAACTATGAAGGTAATAATGGTATGGCTGAAGCCTGGGGGAAAATGAGCTAAAGAAAAGAGAAAAATTAAAATGAGTTTTATCAATTTATATCCTATATTAGTCCCAAAATATGCTGTCAGGGAAAAAAAAGCTTTGCAATAAACTGAATTTGGGAAACATTTGGGAAATGCTGCATACTACATCACCTTCTAAGAGATTCACAATGCATATTAGCATATTAAAAGCTAGGAGAAGAGGCCGGTGTGGCTGAGTTGGTTGGAGTGTCATCCCATAGACCAAAAGGTCCCAGGTTCAATTCCCAGTCAGGGTACATGCCTACCTTGTGGGTTTGGTCCCAGTCAGGGCATGGACAAGAGGCGACCAATCGATGTTTATCTCCCTCTCTCTCTTCCTCCCTTCCCTTATCTCTAAAAATCAATAAACATGTCCTCTGGTGAGGATTTTTTTTTTTAAGATTTTATTTTATTTATTTTCAGAGAGAGGAGAAGAGGGAGAAAGAGCAATGTATGGTTGCCTCTCACATTGCCCTCATTGGGGACTTGGCCTGCAACCCAGGCATGTGCCCCAACTGGGAATCGAACCGGGACCCTCTGGTTCCCAGCCCATGTTCAATCCACTGAGCTACACCAGCCGGGCAGAATTTTAAAAAATAAAATAAAAGCTTGGAGAAAGTCTGCAATAGTAAAGAAACATTTCATTTTAAGTCAGCAGGTCCAAATTTATTTGACCAGAAAACTTTTTTTCTAAATGAAACTATCAACATTGAGGTTTAATTTCAGAAACACGAGTGGTAAGGGATTTTATGTTTAGGGAAGAAGGTCTTGCTAGAATTGATTGGAATAGATATGGGCTGGGGCCTGCTTGTCTCCCTCCCTCCTTTCCTTGGTCCTTTCAGAGGATCACAGGGCAGATAAGCTGAAAAAACACCAAGGGCTAAGGATGGTATGAAAGAAAACCCAAATAAGAGATGAGATGTTGACTAGCTTAGCAGCAGGTCAGATCCCATAACAAAAATAGATCAGCAGAAATCTCAGTGGTAGTCCACACTGCATAAGCAGATGGGAGTGGAGTGGGGTTTAAGGCTGAGTCAGGGGGAAATCAAGGTGCTTCTGCAAATTACAGAAGTATCTCAGTGGAATGCAAGTTTGAGTTTTAGGAGTCTTGTTTGCTTTCAAAATTCATCCTAGGCATTAACCTTCAAACACAGGTTACTGTTTTGTTTTGTTTTCTTTTGTTTTTCTGGCATCTGTCTACTTTTTGCTGTACACTCAAAAAATAGTCTGGGTAATGACGTCTACTGGCAAAAAGGTGAGAGCGCGTCATGAAATTAAAAAGGAATTTTTTAAAATTATTTTTAATGTCTGCTTAAAGTTTTTCAAGTCTTCTGTTTAATAAAGATGCTTTTCGTATCAAAAGATCAAAAATTCAGATAGAAATATAGTAGTGGAATGAAGAAGACCATTTTAAATGTCTGAGACTGGGTTCATTTTGTAATCCTAAGAGGCAAAACCCAAAGGAAGACAGGGAAAACAGATTCTCTCAAAAAACACTGCAATGGTGAACACAAGGGCAATGGACCAGGGACACTGAGCCTCTCTGAGATGAATAAATAGCACTCAACTATGCAAGGCTTGATGCATTTCCAAAGAAAAGAAGTGGAATAATGGAGGAGGCAAACATTAGCTTGAGTTAAGTGACTTCAGGTACACCCTTACCTTGGCTGGGCACCAGTGTGCACTTAGGTGAATACTGGACTCTGTTCTTTTTGGCGCCTTTGGGCTTCAGCAATCTATGATTCTAAGTTGACTTCATTATTTCTGGACTCTTTTATTTTAGCTCCATGGAGTATAGTATCGCTGCTAAGGGCTTGACTATTAGCCTGGAGCATGAGTCCTCACAGCCTGGGGAAGAAGAGCTTCACCCTTTGGGTAATGCTTTTGGTAACTTGGAGCCAAAGGTTTAAAGCTGCTTATCACAGACACCGTGGGGAGAGAAAAATCTATCTGCCTTACTCCAGCGAATTTGAACTGAGATCATGAGGACATTTTCAGCAAGCCCACCTCTCTGAAACTATCAAATCACATCCTTCTGGGTAGAAAAACAAGGTTTTCTGCTTTGTTTCATTTTTATTTCCAGAATCAGCTACCTATACTAAACGGTGTAAGGACAAACACTAATTAAAATTAATAGGCTTAATTCTCCTTGTAGAAAATAAGAAAAGAGACTTCTCCCCAGAACTTCCTTTTACTTAGCATATTTACTTTAGAAAATGTTTAGTTCTAAGTTCTTTCTTTGTCTCTGAAATGTATATAAATCTTTTTAGAAACTAAACAAGCCTGAGTTCAAGACCCATGACCCTCAGCATGATTAAGACTGGTCATGTCCATGAAAACCCTGCTTCACACCCTATGCTTTTGAAACAAAAGAAATCAAATAACTTACTCAAAGTGCCTACAACAGTGTTTGGCACTTGCCAGCTCCTATTTGCATTGTCCTTGAAGGCCAGATTTCTCTCCCTGCTGTGCTTAGTCCCTGGGCTCTGACAGGCCTAATAGACAATCCAGTTTGTGGGTCTGCACAGCTGAGGACCAGACTCTACACCCCACTGACAGCTTGTTCATGTCCATGACTCTAATGCATTGAAATTGGGACAAATAGAGACTTAGACCCAATCGATCTAACTAATCAGACTGTGCTTAGACAGCTCTATTTTTCATGGAAAATCTCCTTAAGTCTTTATTAGGACTGACACTCCAAAAACGTCTTTTCCGTAAGTTGACACGGTTTGACTTTTTGGCCAAGACCCCGGCAACAATTTTCTGGTTTTTCTCAAAGCCCCTGTCTCAGCCAGTATCAACTTGTCCTCTTTCCAGGGTCTTCTCAGTGGAGTAATCATTAGTGTGGCCCCCCCAGATTTTGTTGTCCAATCAGAGCACTGTTGTGTAAGGGGAGCTATGAAGTAATTATGTCAAGATAGGAGGCATAGGCCCTACCTGTTCTTGGCAAAGCAGATATCTCATTATCTTACTCTCTAGGAAGTCTGAGCCATCGCTCGATTTGGGACACTCTCTTCGTCCGATCCTTTGGTCAGTCCCTTTCCCAGTTCAGTAGAGGAGGTAGATTTTGTGAGATAAGAATACAACAGGCAAATCCATAGTGAAGGGTCATTCTCCATTTCTGTGGCCACTGCACAATGAACATATTAAATTATAATTTACTCCTGCCTGTTCCCAAAAGATTAAAGGTGGGTTATGACCACTTAAAATTGAACAAGATAGCATATAATATCATATATATATGTGTGTATATATGTATTCTTAATTAAGCCCCCTAGCAATATTTTCCAGATGAGGAAAATAAAACATAAAGAAATTAAGCCCCTCCCCCAAGGTCACATAGCTTGTAAATGTCAGAGCCTGAATGTGTTTTATTATAGGAAAATTGATATGTTCTTTAATGAAAAATTCTATTTTGGTTATCTTTATATTGTTTCATTTTTATTAGTATGTGAAATTGGATATGCTCTTATAAATAAGTCCTTTTTTTCTTGAGATGAGAAAGTTTACTGTGATTGAATAAGCAATAAATCAGAATTTTACATCTTTTACTAATACAAGGGCCCACAGGATTTCTAAGGATTAAAGGATCATTAATGATCTTTTGTAGATCCTACATAATCTTTGATGAAATGCTTCAAAATGTTTTCAAAAGAAATAAATTCTATTAAAAATTTTTAATGGTATAAGCTGTCTTTAAGTTCTGGAAAACCTTCTTATTGCTTTCTTAAGATTAAGAGTAATTTAGAAGTATACACACTCAATTGCAAAAGTTTATGTAACATAAATCATATTCTTTTTTGCCTTTACCTGAAAGTCAGTAATTTTGTTGATACTCAGAGCCTCAAAAAATGATGACTCGGCAGATCGTGTGTTTTTCCCTCTGACACCACCTAATTCATCCACAATACTGAAGAAGGAAAGTCATTAACCCAAAGTCAGAAGGATGAAATGGGATATGGGAAAGGTTAAAAGCATACATTAACCATCCTTCCTTTATCAAAGCACCTAACAATCACATCGGAGATGTGCAGACTCCTCAAGAGCTGTCCCAGCTGTCAAAAAAAAAAAAAAAAAAAGACATCATTCTTTTCCAGATCCCAGTCTCCTAGAATTAGAGCGTAATCTGACCTCTAATAACCTAACCCCACTCCTAGAGTCTGCTAAGGTAAAGGTGATTGTTTTTCCCTCAACCTCTGGATGAGTTTATCTGCACCTGAGATGTATAATAACCTTGTTGCAAATGTCATCTGAGCTAATAAGGAATTGATCTTAAACTACTTTAATCCTCTTTACCTCAACATGGTCTGATCCACTTTACACTTTTAAAATCGAGCATTTTAAAAGTGGAAGCAGACAGAAAAGAAAAAAAAAACCCAACACCAAGCCTCCATCTCTTCCACTTTTTTATCTTGGTCTCAAGAAAGGATATACTGATGGCCCAGGCTTTTTGTTTTTAACAATGAAGATGACTGGTGACGATGCCCTAAACTGACCGCTCCCCTAAATTGTGACCAGGCTGTGTTGAACTCTGACAAAGCACGTGTTTGGAAGAAAGTTGCGAAAATGGGTTGGGTTTCAGGAGATCAAAGGAAGGATTTGGCTGAGCTCTGAGGCCCCTCCCAGGCCCTTCCAACCTTGGTCCACATTCCCTGCCTACCTGGCTCTTTCCACCAGAACTGCTTTAATTCCTTTGTCCCTCCCCACTAATGCTGTACAGGAAACTGAGGTTTACTTCTTACTGACTTAATTATTCAATGACTGTTCAAAGATCCAATGATTATTTGTTCAACTGCTTTTCTTTGCTTAGAAAAACCAGGTTTATTAGATAGTGAAACCTAAAGCATTTGTGGCCTGGATATGCTGATCAATTAAAATCTGTATTTACTCTACGTACTCAGAGAGGTATGTTATTAATCCAAACACATTCAACACCTAAACCTAAACACATGCAGTGAGGGATCTTATTTTATTTTGCCTCAAGGTATGATAATCTCAAGACTTTGTTAGTAATATCCTCCTTGGACACTGAGGCTCTTCTGCTTTGTCCTACAGCTTAAACCAGGTGTGTGCATACGATAGTGTCCTAATGGACGAAGATGAGATATGTACCGATGTTTATTTTCCCATGTTCAACAGCAATGTCTCATAGATGCCCCAGACGTGTTCAAGAGGGAGGTTCTGAAGATGGGGAGGAGATTGTGCTGCTTTTCAGGAGCTCTGAAATCTCCCACCCATGTCAGATTCCTCTACAGCTGGACTCCCCTCATGTCTTTCTCTGCCCTGCCAAGCCATTGTGAGGAGCTGCTGTAGTGATTCATATGAAAGTTCTTTGATTTCAGCTCCATCATTACTTTTCTGAGCCTTAGTTACCCCATCACCGAGAGAACTAGACTGTCCAACAACAGCCAGCACTCACTAAGTGGTGCGTGTTATGCCCAGATCTAAACCCTTATTGGTATTGTCTCAGGGAAGCCTTATAAACAATACTGTGAGGCTGCTCTCATTATGAACCCCTCATATGAGGAAGACAACAAAGCCAAGAGAAATTGAACAGCCCCTCCCAGGTCACACAGCCAGTAAGTGGCAGACATAGGACCGTAACCCAGGTGATCTACCTCTACAAACAGCATCTTGAGCTCTACGCTCTTTGCCTGCTGTGGTTTCTTCTAGCAGCATCAACCTGAAAGAGTCTAAAAAATGTACTATAATATAGTTTTAAATCTTGGAATGGTTTCCTTTACATCTTCTATCATCGCTAGGTAGCCATTTTTTGTCTGCTGCTACTGGTCCTTACTCTGCCCTGACGACTTCTCCTTGGGTCAGTCCCACTCATTGATTGCATCTATAGTTGGGATCCTTTGTCTCAGATAACCCGTGAGCACACAGTCATTGGAACCCACCAGCAACTCACAACCTGAAGAAATCTATATGGGATACAGGAAATCCTATAGCCCAAAAGCCTGAAGACCTTCCAGGGAGACTAAGCTTATCACCCTCAATCTGTAAAGCCGGAACTTTTGTTCCCCTACAGTTCAAATATTTGAAACTGTTTTTGCCACAAATTGCCTCTTGCCCCAAGGTAAAAGCAAGAGTAGTCAAAGAGCTGATTATGCAGATTTTTCTATTAGATTTCTTCGACCTAACACATTCTGAAAGCACTTGCCTATCTCCTACAGAGAAAACATTGATTTCTGTGGTTAGGCGCCCACTGAGCAGAAATTCCAGATCAGGCCCAACTGTGTTACATGTAGAATTGAATAATAATGCTGGCTGGAGTGGCCGTTGCAAAGTTCCAATCCAAGGCTGTCTGCTGCTGGTTTATTACAGTCATGCAGCTGCCTACTCCCATGCCCTCCGGCCTACCTGAGTGTGCTAGTGACAGAACGGAATCCTCACTGGATTGTTTGGCTTTCTTTCTGTTCGCTGATGGAAGGGCGGGCTGGTAAAACAGTTGAGTGGGTTGGAATGGGTCTGGTTTTTTCCAATGTTAAACACATTTTAAAATCTCAGACTGTGTTTTACAGTCAATGGACACAAATTTGAAAGATCACTTTATACTCAAAAGTTAAATTGTACAAATGAAAGAGTAACATTCAAAAGAGAGAAAAGAAGACACTTAAGACAAGCAACACAGCCAAGGTCACCGTGAATGTGCTTTTCACTTAGCTGAAACTCCAGTTCCCACAGCCAGCAGCTGTATGGATGTCTGGATCGTAGCCTAACCTCTGCTACAAGTTGTGTATGTGATTTTGACTAAATCGCTTAATTGCCTGAATTCAATTTATTTAATTACAAGTGAGAGAGGTGACTTCATCTCAAAACCTCACTCGTCTGAAAACAGAGGCTTTGGGTCAACGCAGATCTGTGTTTGAATCTTGGCTTCAACATGTATTTGCTATGACTTGGGCAAGTACAGCTCACTAAGCCTCAGAGTTTTCATCTGTGAAATGGGCCTAATATACCTGCCTGACAGGCTGTTATGAAGAATGAAGTAGGTAATGCACGTAAAGTGTCCGAGACAGTGGTTCTCTCCAGAGGCCATTGTGGACCCATCAGGCTATTCAACAATGGCTGGCGAAATTTTTGGTTGTCGCAAGTTGAGAATGCTATTGTCATCTAGTAAGTAGAAGCAAGATGCTGCTCAAGATGCTACATGCACAAAACTGTGTCACGCAAAATTGTGAAAATTGGAAACCTCTGGACATAACATCTAGCTTGCTGTAAGTCCATGGAAATGGCGGTTGGAAACCTCTGGACATAACATCTAGCTTGCTGTAAGTCCATGGCGATGGTGGTTTCCGCTGCCCCAGAGACCAACAGTTTGGAAAGGGTACAAAAATCTTAGAGCCTGTAAACACTCTAGGAGGACATGTTTCGTTTTTGTCGAAGGAGACAGTTTTTCTTGCAGGGCTCTGCCCTAATCAGATCAGAGAGGCTCTGAGCCTGGCATGAGGCTGTGTCGTGACACCCAAGTTCCACAGACACCAACCAAATGTGGGTCTCCTATCCTAACTCCAAATCCAGCCAAAAACATAAGACCTGGAATTTTCCACTATTCTATCAACCAAATCAGAAAGGACTCCAAACTTAATTAATTTACATTAAAATTCCTCCCTTTTCCAAATTAATAATCTACTGTAGGTCAACCATAAATCATTTACACCAAAAAGTCCTATGCAGTAATTACTGCTTTCCAATTCAGTGCACTAATTTAGATTATAATTATTAGTCACACTTTCAGCTTTTATTTAGACTCCAACTCCAGCCAACACAAAACAAATGTTTGGAATGTTTATAAGCACTTTCTATCTCTTTAACTTGATGGGCTTTTTTTTTCCTTCCTGCATTCAAGATGATTATATAAAAGTTGGATTTGCTTAACATCATGCAAATTTTAAAAATGAACAACCTGGCAGACATCCACATACAGTTTCACAACTCCATGGGCCTGTCAGGCTAGAAGAAGGTGATGCAATTTCAAGGGTAATAAGAGGCCCAATAGCCATAGTTTATCTTTCCAATGGGTCTATATGGCAACCTGAAGATGCTGTGTGTTTATCTCTGTTTTGCTGTTAGTGTACTTCTTGCTCGTGGAAGAAGCATAGCATAGTGACAAGAAGAATGAACTTTGAAGTCAGATTTCATGGGTTCACATACCCATCCTAATAAGTTTATTCACTAGCAATAGGACCTTGGAAAGTTCCTTCTTTAACACTCAATTTCTAGAAAAGGAGGAGTAGGAAAAGGTAGAAGGAGGTAAAGGAGGGATAAATAGTGATGGAAGGAGACTTGAGGTGGTGAACACACAATATGATATACAGATGATGCATTACCGAATTGTACACATGAAACCTGTATAATTTTATTAACTGATATCATCCCAATAAATTCAATTTTAAAATGACTCAATTTTTCATCTGAAAATTGTATGTTATATTAATAGTATCTCCATCACAGAGTTGTGGAGAGAGTAAAATGAAATAATGCCGGGGACTAGCCAGAGCTTAATAAAAATTGGCTATGCCATTTTACTATTTACTCTTACCATTTACTATTACTCTGCCATTACTAGGACAAAGACTATGTCTGTTCTATTCACCACTGTAGACTTAGTCCTCAGTAGGTTGTTTGCAGAGATTATGCACTCAGTGAATAGTGGTTGAGTGATTGAACATGGACTACTGACCAGCATGGGGACCTTGGGCAACTTGCTCAACCTCCCTGAACCTCAATGTATTAATTTACACGGGAGGAAGGTTTTATGAAAATTAAATAAGATCACATTTGTGTCAATGCCTGACACAAAGCACTTGTTAAATGATGTTGGTTATTGTTATTAAAATTACTAATTGCTAGCTATGTGTGTCTTGAACAAATCTCTTAACGCTAAGCTCTGGTTTTCCTATCTGAAAAAAATTGACACAGATTTAATTTTTCCGGAGAAAGTGCAGAGTTGGTCTGAGGCGGCGTGGAGGGAGAGACGGCAGAGGAGTGGGGGTAGTTACAAGGACTAACCACAATGATGAGCCGTGGAGAGTAAGGATGGACATGAGGATGTAGGGGGTGAATGGATGAGGAAAAGTCTGTAGACTCACTGGATCTTTTCTTCCTGTTCTCTGCTGGAGTCAGAGTGCCCGTCAGTGCAAGGACTGCGGCTGGCTGGCTGGCTAGCAGAGTGGGACGATTGAAATCAACTTCCAGAAGAGGAGAAGGTATAGGTTCTAATGCCAGTTCCTCCCACGGAACTTTATATACATTAGCATACAAAAATATTTGCTGTCAAATTAGTATTTTGAGTATGTTTTTCTGGAAGAGCCTGCTTAGAGTATGTGAGGAACCTTTCAACCATAAGTGAAAATGTTTCCCACATACTCTTTCTCGCTGTCCTACTGACATGTAGAATCAGTGCTGCCTCTCTATCATTCATTCAATGAACACTCATTCAGGGCCTATTATGCACCAGGCACTGTTCTCTCAGAATACAGCACTGAATTAATCCCCCAAAATAGAAATTTTGTTTTATATAGTTCAATTGAATTTTTATGAGCTGAACAAAGATCTCTACCTGTATGAAACTTACATTCCAATGGAGAGATATATGGTGACAAAAATTAAAACTAAGTCATTAATAAGTTACAATCTATGGGAAAGATACAGTAGAGCCAGCAAGAACAGACTAGGAGTGTCTTTGAGTCTGATTTTAAATGATATGTTCAGGGTAAGCTTTATTGAGGTGAACCTTAAGTAGTATTGGAAGAAACCATTCAACTCTGCCTTCTTTGGGAATCAAACTTCCTTTTGCCATTAATGTGGCTGAGTAGCTGACTGTTCAAGAATCCTTCTAGATCTCAGCATCTGAGTGGCCCAGGCCATCACTGCCTGCTCCCCTATTTCTAAACATGATTTTCTCCCTCCAGCAGGATAAAATCCCTATCATGTAGAAGTTGTCCCATAATATAACCAATGGTGTGATCCCCCAACACTGCTGAGGAATCACCGCCCTTGGTTTGTCAGGGTGAAGTAAGCTCTTCAGATGGCCGGCCCTGGTCTCGGGCCCCTGGGATGGGACCGTGGACTTCTGGCCACACGACACAGGCACCAACACAACCAGCAGGGCACTGATGAGTCACTTCCTTTCTAAAAACCACAAGAGTGTCTCTGGCTCCTAAAATAAGACAACTAAGGGGTAGAATGTCCTGGGATGTGAAAGTATACCTTTCAAGAAGAAATATGGGTCCATTTCTTACCCAACCATATAAACCATGGAGGAGAATGGAAACATGGGATTGTTATCCCAGGAGCTTCCATTGGGCCTGTGCAGGAGTAAATGCAGGCTCTTCTCCCCGGGAACAACAAGAACAAGATCCTGTAACTTCCCCTGAAAGGGTTATCAGCAACCGCTGCTGGTTCCATGGAACGTGGAGATCAAGAAAGGAGTACGAGCCCTGAAGCAAGAAGTGACAAACAGTAGTGTCAGGAATACACCCCAATCCACAGCCCCGTCCAGTACATGGACATCCAGACTACGTTCACTGGCTAGTCCATTTGATACCAGAGAAGTAATAGCCAGAAGCCACCAAAAATAACTCTTCTGGTCACAACCTCAGAAATGCAAAAATTCGATTTTAGTAGAGAAATATTTCTCCACCAATGAATGCAGATTATTTTGTAAATATTTAAAGAAAATATCTGTAAAAATACCTATGTCATGGAAGAGTGAGGTAGAGAGCAAACATTTATTCATCTAATGAATTTAATCAGGACAGCCAATCCAGTTAAATAGTTTGAGCCCCTGAAGAAGTCATTCTTGCTTAGTGTGTGATTAAAATAAATGTTTATAGTTTAAGTTAGTTCTTGTACATTTATATCATTGCTTTTTCACTTTCCATCTACACTGTGAATATTTTTTGAGTATGAAAAATTCTTTACCCTCAACTTAGCCGTCTCCTTCTTAAACAAGACCTAAAATGAAATCAATTAAAAACTCAAAAGTATAATCACTTTCAAAGCACTTTCAATACAACTTCAATCCTGATTTGAGAGTTCAAGATCAATTCTGCACTCATTTAGATAATTATTTGCGCCCTGGGCTTTCTGCTACTCTATAAATCTGTTGGGAGTATTCCAATGTGAAGGAAAAAATGAATTTTAGCTTTTTTTAATCTTTTAAAGAAAATAATAAACTATTTCTTTCATTGAACCATTAATTTAGACTAGTGTAAGTATATGGTCTTAAAATCAACTAATAGGATAAAGATTGAATAAAGATTTTTCTTTTTTGAAGTAGTACTAAATTATTATTCATCTGGGATAGGCTTAGAAATAATCTAGTCTAGTAGTTCTTGTCCTATTTGGGGTCAGAGATCCCTTTGAAAATCTAACAGTCTACAGATCTTCCCCCAAGAAAATCCATTATTGTACATATGATGTCAAGGGGTTCGTGGACCTAGGGACTATGTGGAATCTGTATCCAAAAAAAAAAAAAAATCCAGATCAAGAGCCTGCCTTTTATGATTTAAAAAATCTATGGTTTAGAAAAGGGAAAAAATTCAATGTCAAACAAGCAGTTAAAACAGAAAAGCAAGATCAGTCTAATTCCTAGAACCAGCATATTTCCTGGTACGCCACACGAGCTCTCTGAGAAAGGAAAACAGCAAAGCCGTTGTCTCTTAGTCTCTTACTTTCTCCTTAGGTTTTATTGAAATATAGAAACACAATAGAATAGTATTTCCCATACTGACATTCCATGGAATAGTTAGTATATGAGGAAAAAAGGAATTTATTACTTAATTTCCCTCTTAGAAATTTACAAAGAACTTCAACATGTTAAAAATTCTGAGTTCTCCTTTAAACCAATTTTGTTTTACTTTGATTAACATAGTGTTTCCTAAATGTATGGGAACATGTAACAATTTTTTTAAAAGCATGCCAATTTATGACTTATTTATCTATTTATTTACTTACAGTCCCAGGGATATCAACTGGGGAAACGCTGCAACTGGTGCGCAGGTGCATGTTATTATTGGCTTATTCATTCTTTACAAACCCGTGAGCTTTTGACCAAGGCGTTAGTGCATAAGCTCACAGCAAACATGGATCACATTTTTGTCCACTTGAATTTTCCGGGGCACAAAGTGGCACCAGATCACATCCCCTTGGGAAGCCTGCCCTAAGCCTCCCCAACAAGCCTGGGATAGGTACTGCTCCACATGGACGGCTGTCTAGTTATTGCTGTGTAACAAACCATTACAAAATAGAGTGGCAAAAAAGCAATTTCTTATCATCTCTTATGGTTCTGGGAGTTCTCTGGATTCAGTGGGCTGCATTTTCTTGGGATTTGTCATGTTGCTGAAGTCATAGAGCAGCTGGCGCTAGGGCCATCGGAAGGCTTGACTGGGTGGCTCTCCAAAATGATGCACTTACTTGGCTGGAAGTTGCTGCTCTCTGGCAGCTGAAAGCTCAACTCTAGCTGTCAGTCAGTTCTTCCAATTGATGTGGGCGTCTGACAGCACGGTGCCTGTGATCTGAGAAGGAATGTCACCAGAGACAGCATTCTAAGAAATCCAGTCAGAGCTGCAAGATTTTGTAGGGGAGGAAAATTTTTCCTTCTACCCTCCCAGGTTCTGTGACTCATCTAACAATTGAAATGACATAAAACAAATTAACAGGGGGAAAAAAGCAAATATAATTACATCCGTAAGGAAGCCCCACAAGGATATGGGACCCAAAGAGCAGGCAGACAATTGAGGCTTATATAACATCCTGAGCTAAGGAAAGGGAAACGGACCTGGGGCTACAGAGGGGAGGAGGGCCATTCATAGAAGGGTGAGAGGAGATGTTTAGAAAACAAATGTTGCCCTATTATGCAGATAAGTTTCCCCGGTAAAAAGTTAACTCTGGTAATAGTTCTCTTCCTGGTACAGGCCTCTTTTCTGAATGAATTTCCCTTATAACTGCGGAATTTCCTCACAAATGAGGAAATTTATATTTCTTCTAGGAAATTAAGGAGGAAGAGCTTTTCATGAGTCTGCTGGGTTTGGATGGCCTTTATCTGTAAATAGTCCTCATGCCCAAGTACCGTATTTTGGGGAAACTTTTTCTGTACTCCTTCTGTTTATTAAGACTTAGGCTGAAAGCCCTGAACATCATTTCCACTATGTTCTACTGGTCAAGCAACTCACTAAGTCCAGCCTATATCAAAGGGGAGGAGAAATAACTCCAGGATGAGGAGTTCACAAAGGAATAACAAAGAGCCTGTAACATGTTATTTTA
Organism: Micronycteris hirsuta; assembly: GCA_004026765.1. Classification (NCBI taxonomy): domain Eukaryota; kingdom Metazoa; phylum Chordata; class Mammalia; order Chiroptera; family Phyllostomidae; genus Micronycteris; species Micronycteris hirsuta. The sequence goes on from PVJI01001915.1 coordinate 40,126, forward strand.
CACCTATCAAAAACTCTTGTTATTTTGTATTATGATTGGCGCGTAGTTGACCCTCTATTCAATTCTACTTGTTATCTCTTTGAGTATATCACTCTTATGGGGTGTCTTGATCATTACTGTATTCTAATAGTTAAGGGTCAATCAATGTTTGTTGAATAACAAGTGAGTAAATGAGGAAGTGAATGAGTGAAACAAAGAACATAAGATTACTTTTTAAAATTTTAATTGTGAAAGGGCTATAGATTTGTGAGATTTTTGAAATTTGTATTTATCAAAATGAAATACACTGGAGCATGTTTGCATAGAGAAAGGAGAGAGCTAACAGAGGAGTTGAAATTATAAGGAGAGCACGTGATGAGTAGAACCCAGTTCCTATGAGAGCCAAAGGACATGGTCCCTAACAAGGTGAAAGAATTGTTTTTGGGAGAGAGGAGAAAAACCTCCACTAACGCACAAAGGAGACAAGAAAGACTGTGGTAGGGATAAGCTTGTGAGCAGAGGGACGTTGGGGGGGACTGTGGAATTATACCTGATGCCGGATCCCCTGTAATTATATGAACTATAGAAGGAAAGTAGAGCTGCATTTTGCTCTAAATGCCCTCCTCTCTTCAGTGACTTACTCATTCAATATTAATATCTGCCAACTATGTATGTATTGTGTTATAGGCTAGTTATTCCTACCAATAGTGAAGTGAGTGTATCAAATCCCAAACATCTTAAGGACTCTTCAATCTTGGTTATTAAAAAACTGACTTTGGTTATTTAAATGTACACTATTTAGAAGCATAATATATTTAGAAAAATGTCTTAATGTACCTCACTACTGCCTGCCATTCATTCTCCTCATGATTCATGTATATATCCAAAAGGCCACAAAGAAATTTGCAACTGAAAGTAGCTTCAGAAAGAACACAGGGAGTAGAGTGAGGTTGTTGCGGGAAAATGAAGCGACCAAACTCCTGATGAGAGGTATGAGTCACAGACCCTTTATTACGCATGCGGACCCTAGGGAGAAATCTCCAAATCCAGGGCCCTGAACCAAGACTTGAGCTGGCTTATATACTCTTTAGAGATACATAGCATATGTAGCCTTTCGGGAGTCAGGTTACAAGCAAGTCTCCAAAAAAGTAAAACCTGGTTACAGAGAATAGATAAAGTTTCAAGGATTTTCTAGGGTTGTAAAAGTATATATCATTTGAGGTGTCATAGGCAAGCAGATTTACTAAGGCAGTGAGATTGTCCCAGAAAAGCAGTTCCCCCCATCTGCATTCCTAGATAACACTTTAGTGAGGAGTTTACATTTGGCTGTCTTTCTGCCAGACACCGTGGTTGCAAATCAAGCAAGCTACAGGTTAAAAGCACACTTAAGCTATTTGGCTAAAGCTGCAGGATACAAAGGGTTAGTTACAGATTACAAGTTTACAAGCAGGGTGAATTTCACTAACATTTGGCCAGGAGTCACAGCTTGCTCTCTAGGCCTGTTTCTATTATACTTACTATATCTTTAACAAGACTTAAAATATTCTAAGGTTATAATATCCCTGTTACAAGGTGAGTTAAATTTGATTAATAACAAGAGACAGTGTGAAGGTGAAATGTATATACTTAATTTTTCCACCTAGAGCCCTTGTAATGAACTTATATTCTTCTTTTTTAATTTATTAATTAAATAATGTTTCTTTCTTTTCCAATCAACAGTAATATCACTGCTTGACTTAGAATACAATTACAATAATTATCCGATCCTGAGTGGCTACTAAATATATACTTCTCTGTTTTGTATTTTATTTCTGGTATTTTTAAAAATATTTTTATTGTCTTTCTTATTCAAATTAACTATGGAAGTTATTTCAAAATTTTATTAGAAGTAGACAGTGTATACATTAGTTTTAAAGGAAATTCTGAACAAGTGGTAAAATGAGCTGGCCACTAAGATAATCAATCCATCAGCCCTGAAGCAATTGTCTTAATACAACTCCACCAAGCTGAACATACAAGACAAATGGATGACAATAAGACACTAAGATAGTTGCTATATGTCATGTAAGAAGCAGAGCACCTGGTGCAATTCACAGAGCTCTCAAGTATGATAAAATGAAAAAAAATGATTCCAGAATTCTGGAAAGCACTTAAAGCAATTTAAAAAGAGCTAGTCCATGCATCATACCGTATCTTTATACAAATGTTGGTTTGGTCCTTTCGGATTCATAAGATACTTCCCCCTTCAATTATAGGTGGAGCAGATTGCTTGAGGTTAAGGCCGCAGACTAACTCAGAACACGGAGATGCAATTACACAGAATTCATGGACTGACTGATTTACTCCACAGCAGTTTATTATTAACCGCTACCAACCAGGTGCAGTACCAGGAACGAGGGATAGACCAAAAGAGAAAGGGACACGATTATGGACCTTAGAAACCAAAAGAGCTGGATATTTAGTAGGAGGATCGGTATTGAAGTGAGCTAAATGGTGGCCCCAAGGACAGGTCCATGTCCTAATCCCTAAAGTCTGTGATTATTACCTAATCTGGCAAAAGTGGGATTACCATAAATTAAAAATCTTGAGAGAAAGAATTTATCCTGAATGATTTGAGTCAACCCTAAAAGCAATCGCACGTATCCTTAAGAGAGAAGCAGAGAGATTAGACACATAGAGAGAAGGTGATGTGAAGGGGAGGCAGAGACTGCAAGGAAACAGCCACAAGCCAAAGAACACAAAGGACTGCCTGCAGCCACCAGGCACACAGGGGCAGGGAAGACACCGCTCGCACAGCGTCGGGAGGGAGCGCAGCCCGCCACCATCGTGTTTCCTGGCCTCTGGCCTCCAGACTGTGAGAGAATCAATTCCTCTTATTTGAGGCCACCCAGGTTGGGGTAATTTGTTATGGCAGCCCTAGGAAACTAATATAGCATACAAATTACCATATAATTACAATTCATGATCGGTGTCAGAAATGAAAGGTAGAGGATGCTGTGAGTGTGTAGCATGGAAGCCTACTGCTCACTGAGTGCGGTGGGGTGGTGGGCGTGGAGGATAATATAATTGCAGACTCAGGGTGCAGAATCTCGGGTGACTACTCACGATGCACACACACCCAGAAAAAATGCCTTACCAAACACAAATTCCAAGTCTAAAATTAGATGCATATGTAGATAAATAGGCAGATTTCAATGGTTAGTGAATCTCCATTTTACTACGAGCAGATAAATCACATGAAATTAATTGAAATAAGCCTGCTTTCTTTCGGTATCTCCACAGGAACGACGTAAAATGGTGCTTTTTGAAATCAATGCGAATTATATTATTCTAATTCTAAATTAGAATTTCTGGTAACATTGTCAGAAATATTGTTTCTTTTTTTATCTCCCTAAAACGTTTCCTAAAATCCTAGTGGGACGAACAAGATAGTTTTTTCTATCGTTAGCACGCCCACACCGCCAGGTGATGGGGAGGCGCAGGGGTGCTGCCGAGTGGCTGAGGCCGTCCAACCTCCCCACAGGCAGCAGGCGCTACACAGAATGAAGACCGGAGCGGCGGAAGCGGCAGAAAGTGAAAAGCGACAACCAACATAACCAGCAAGTTGCAGAAACACAACCCAAAAGATCCCAAATGAAGAACAGTCTCTGAGCAGAACCCTGTGGAAGGATCTGACACTGTAGCAAAATTGGGAAAAATTCTCAGAGGCTTCAAGTGAGTGCAAAGTATTCTGTTCACTAACATAGAATAAAATCAAACAAGGTTTTGTTGCTCTGAGCCCTTAAGAGAATCAGAAATATGCGTGTACATAAAATGCTCCCTCTCAGAGGGACAAGTTCTCACCCTAAAGGAAAGATTACCGGAAACAGTAGCCAAGTTGAGCAGGATAGACAACCCTGGAGGTAAAGGAGAGAAAGGCTTCACATGCTAGGGGTACAGACCCAGGACACAGGCCCCCAAAAGTTCCCCAAATCACATAGAATGTGTAAGTGCCATGCCTTAGAGGCAAGGAGCACGGGCTGAGGCTGCACAAGTTTTTGAATCAAATTTCACTCTGAGAAACAGATGTGGCCACAGACAGAGCCACGTTTGGAGTCTTTCAATGTAGCAATAGAAGAGGGAATCCTGGAGATAAGAAGCTGTGAAACACCCCGACCTATTACCCTTCCATAGAAGGACAGCAGCCCAGGAAAACCCACCCCACCTACACATGCAAAAGAAAAGAGAGATGTGAAATCATTTCAACGTACGTCTGAAACTAATATAATGTTCTATGTCAATTATACCTCAATTTTAAAAAAGGGAAGAAAGAAAAAGGATGTGATCTTACACCTCAAAAAGTTATGGAGGCGGGGTGAGGACAGAAAGATGTGAAAGAATGCTTACTGAAATTAAAATACATGTTAGATAAAATTGACATTTAAGAGATAATGAATGCATTAGAAGAAATACAAAAATAAACACAAAGACAAAAGAAAATAAGCACGATTAAAAGCACAGAAAGGAATTAAAGTATAAAAAGAGGTAAAAGAAAAACAACATAGGAAAATTAAAGGAAGTAAAACTCCTCTAGAAAAAAATTATTAAAAAAAGAAAAAATGATAAAGAAGCCAGACAAGGAAATGTAGTACACATTTTATTGGAGTTCCCAGAAAAGAAAACCAAAGCAATGGAACAAACAAACATTTAAAACTATAATTCAAGGAGCCCTTGCCAGGTGGCTCAGTTGGCTGGAGCATCATTTCGTGCACCAAAAGACTGTGGGTTGAATCCTCAGTCAGAGCACATGCCTGGGTTGCTAGTTTGATCCCCAATCAGGGCACAAATGGGAGGCAGCCGATCAATGTCTCTCTCTCTCTCTTGTCCTCTGAAATCAATAAACATGTCCTGGGGTGAGAATTTAAAAAAAATGTAACTATAATTCAAGGAAACACTGCTGTGATAAGACTTGAAAATATATAGAAACAAAATGTATAAAATATATAAAACACTAGCTAACCTAATTTTTAAAAGGTAGAGGGAATAATATACGAAGTAAGAAATGACAGGAGAGACACGGTTTCCATCTAAGGCACCCCTAACAGTTAACAAGAAAGAAAGCTCCCCCTGAGGAAGCAGGGACACTGGCAACAAAATCAAAATAATTTGAAAATCTCCTGATTCACCATAAACATTGAAATACTGTTTAAATTTCATTCCACAATATTTGGGTGTTTGCCTTAATTGTAGGTCATATTTTGAATTGCCAAACCTAAAAACTCATCTTTATCTTGTGGCTCCCACAGCCCCAGCACAACCCTGGAACACCTCCTAGGGTTCCCCAGTGTGGGAATTGATAACCAGTTAGGAGATAAGACCAGGCCACTCACATCCTGAGCAGAATCCTGTAGGGACCTAGAAGATAGAAAGTGAAGCTCAGAGGCAACATTATAACTGTTTCCTCTCTTATGCAAAATTTGAGAAGTTGTTCGCAGCCACCACTTAGTCATGCCTGAGCCAGCTGTGCTGGCGGATAAAACTTCCCAAGCTTTGTGTTCACAGAGTTCGTGCTCAGAAGTAAATCCAATGAGGGTGTCTGTGTCCCACTGAGGTTTGAAGGGAATGACAGTGCCAAGGGATGCAAATTGCAAGCTCTGTGACCCTGTCTGCCCTCTTGTGCCCTATCTCCCTCTTCAAACATTTAATCCAACTAAGAAAACCTACTGGAGTCCTGGTGGGCACTTACAAAGTAGTTTGAGTCCCTTTGAGTGACTGCACTTTCCACCCACGACCACATGAAGATAAGGCTCCTTCTGGCCAGCAGAGAACACTTCAGGAGGGTCGCACCCAGGTAACCTTGAACAACCTTTGGTTGTCTCTAGGTTCCATTTTCTTGTCTATAAAATGAAGAGTTTGAGAAAAATTGTCTTTAAGGTTTCTTCCCTACGTGGTTATATCGGTGCTGTAGAGATCTACTCTCAACCCCTACCCCCCGCACCTCCCAGCATGCACAGAGCACACCAGCTTCAGGTCACAGCGGTGGCCCAGGATAGGCCATTCACAGTGGGCCAATCCCTGATCACAGTGAGCAGTCCAAGGAAAGGACACCTGACCAATTCAAGTGCCTCCCTGGATTTTTGCAAGTAGAGCTGGGAGAGAAAGAGATGCTGTTTCATTACTGGTCACCAACCTGCTGAATGTGGCTTTGGGATTTGCTAGTGGCCATGATCTGCACTATAAGGAAAAGTTCATTTGATAAGAAGAGAAAATGAGGCCAATAAGCAGAGATGAGAAGCAGGCAGAGACATTAATTGGTGGTTTTCAAGACCCAAGTTTTATGTACATCAGTACATAAAAGTTATTTCCATGGTACTTTCTTCAGTTCTACAGCTATTCACACTGTTGTAAAGTGCAGACATACTCATGCAGTTTTTCTACCCCTGCTTGGCCACATAAGAATGGGCGCGGGGCCTGGAACACTTTCTTACCAAGAGATAAAGGGTCCCAAAGCCTGTGCTGGGCTTACCATCTTCTATGGGAATAACTTGCCCTGTTTCAGACTCATTGTACATGTACTCTTTTGTCCTGCTTAAGCATGCGTGTTACATGTCAGCCAGCCAACCCCAGGATGACACCTGCCCCCGTGGGGAGAAGGTGGGTCCTTCCGCTGCAACACAAGAGGAGTGCATCAGGCCAATTGCCCCGCTTTGTCTAGGAGCAGTGTGTTGGCCACGGGGCACTGTCCTCCATGATTGGAGCTGATCTTGCTGGGCCTCTTCTCTATGTGAGTAAAGTGTCTTTCTGTCCAGGGCTTGACTATTGTGTTCTCCCTGGTGACTCGGATACCAGGAAGCAATGGGCAGAAGTATTTGGACTTCTGCTCTTGATAACAGGCAACAGATGTCATTTGCCTCACACATACCCCTTCCAATAAATCCCATTTTTGGCTTTCAGGAGATCAAACTGTGTTTCTGTCACTTACAACCAAAAGAATCCAGATCACTATACCCATTCTTCTTTAGTGATTTCACTGCTTCAAGAGCTCTGGGGAACAGAGTGTGGGTTCTCTCTTCTCTTCATTGAAACAGGTATTATTCATGCACATCCCAGGAGAGGTAGAGACTAATCAAGATACAATTAATAGTTATAACTACTGTCATTTGTTGAGAACTTACTGTACATCAGGCTTTATGCTAAGCATTTTATGCATTAACACATTTAAATTCTCACAGCTTGGTCAGGAGGGCAATATTATAACTTCTGTTTTACAGGCAAGGAAACTGAGGCCTTGGGTTGTTCCATAAGTGACTCAAAATCGCACAGCTCGTGGGCAATGGAATTAGAACACAAGTCTTCCTCGTTTTATACTGTACTCAATGGCCTGTTAAAAGTACACAAAGTGCTTCCATTATTCCATCGGGAATTTAAAAATGAGAACATGAAGAAATATGAATAGTTCTCTATAGATAGCGTAATAACCTCCAGGAAAGGAAAGTCAGTGGCTTGGTTGGCATTTTAGCTGGCTAATCACTTTCACTTTAACTTCTACCAAAAAAAACAAAAACAAAAAAAAAAAAATCTTTCTTACCTCACCCAGAAATGTTCCCAAGTTTTTGCAGTTTGCTGTAAATTTGGGTAAAGTAGAAAGAAAATTCAAATGGCCTTTATTGTTTGCAGGCCAAATTATATCTTCATTCAGAGGAATTAAATTAAGTATTAAAATCCTGATATATCATTCTATTATTCGAAGTCAATTTTTTTTCTGCCAACTACTTTTAGAAAGATGACTCTCGAGACAATATGGAACATCTGGTTAAGTGTTTTTCTAGAAATTATTGGGAGTAATCAGAGTAGTTTTAAGCCCAAGCGATAACATTGCTCTGAGGTAAGTGCCCTGAAATAATTCCAATGATTTACGGTGCTTTAAGTCCTACATCCTAACACCAAGTTAAATTAATGGAATAAGATAAAATGGAAGCATCTATCCATATAGTCAAAAAATATATGCCTGTATTGGTATATAATAGATAGTATGCCTCTATATCACTTTGCCATCTTTGCTACAGCCAATAATTCAACAATAACTTTATGCCAGCTGAGGGGACAATAAATGGCCGACCTCAGTATATTTCATGCTGCATTAGTGCATTGTTTCGGCCAGCTAATGCTCCTGACTGCCCAACCTACCTCTTTTATTAATGAATCTGAATTTATAGGCCACCTCTTACTGCTAAAGCATGGAGCAGCTCCTACGGCTCATAATACATTGCAATTTCACACCTAAATCATTCACGGGTACAGAGTTTCAGAATTTGCTGACTAATCCACTTAACTTTTTTAGTATTAACAACACCTTTCTCCTTTCTAAGAAATGAGCTATTTAGTTAGAGCCTTTCTCTTTCTACGTCTGTCCTTAATACTCACTGCAATTCTAATGAATTGCCTAAAATGTTTTCCTCATCAGCCTGTAAAACATAGGGTAGAAGGAATCAACTCAATCTTGTTTACAGAACCTAGCATAATGCCTGGTACACAGGAGATGCTTAATAAACATTTGATGCAATTTTTACCATTATGTGATCGTAAAAAATGCCATGCTGGAAATATGTCTACGATCCGACTGTCCTATCTACCACCTATTTAGTGCCTACCACGTACCATGCAAGGGGGACATAAAAATGAATCAGGCTGTCTCTGCCCTCAAGTTGCTAACGAATTTAGAAGGTGTAATGAGATAGTTGCAAGAACTATAATCAAGGTGACTGATGTGGGTGCTACTAAAGACATGCAAAAATAGTGCTAAGGGGAGGTCAAAATCTGAACAGGAGGGAGAATTCAATCTTGTTGGAATCTGGGAAGGAGAAGGAGGCTTTTAGATGGAATAGGGAGTATGGTTAAAAATTTGAAGAAGATGAAAAGAAAAGAAACAAACCAGAAGGCACAGCAGGAACAGAGCCACAGAGGCCAGAAAGTGCAGGATTTTTTCAGGAAGTTCCGGTTTGCAGAGAGCTTGGGCGGTAATGGCGTGGAGGTCAACCGAAGCTGCATGCGCAGGCCTAGCATGTCAGGGCAAGAAGTGAGGCTCCATTCAGATGAACACAGCGTCCTGCGTGACAATGGCCTGTCTTTGACCATAGTCATACCCAAAGCTCTGTTATACCCGGACAGCCCTGATTTCCTTTGACTTGCTCCTTTCAGTAACCGTATTTTTTCCCTAAAGCCAGACACCTCTACTCCCTATGTCACCTCCAGGGCTGACTTCGTTGTCTCTTCTCTGTTTTCAAACTCATCAGTAATTCCCAAATACTGGATGCCTCCTGTGAACCGTGAAGTGATTCTCTGTTTTTTGTTTGTTTGGTTTTTTTTTCTTGTATGTCTATGCTAGTGGTTTCCTTGGAGGTGCAGGAAGGGATTCACTGTGGGTCAGGCACAGAGCTGAGAGCCTTATAGAGTTTAGTTTCATTAATTCTCACAACTCTCTAATCACTCAGGTATTACTATCATTCCCTTCTTGGAGATTTGAAAAGTAAGGTCAGAGGGATTCAAGGCCAGGTGTGTCTGATTCTGAAGCCGAACTCACCTCTATACCATGTTGATTCTCTGCAACGGTTCATTCCTAACAGCTTAGTGTTAAAATGTGGTGCTTTTTTCATCGGTGTTCAATGTCCCTGCAATTATCTTCACACATGAATGGGGTTTATTTGACTACCTAAAGAGAGGAAAAAATGACTGTAAATAAACAGATTTATGCCACCTCTACCCAAAGGATGCCAGGAGGGCTCTGCTCTTCACACTGTCAAATATTATTTTTAAGTCTGGGAAACTTTCCAAATCAGAAATGCTTCCTTTATTTTCCCCCAAGCCAAATAACAACTGTCTTGCTTCCAACAAAAATAGAATGACAGAATTCTGTTTGCTTCTGGTTTTTATTTTTCCAGATTATATCAGAAAACGCAGAGGGAAACTATATTCTCAGAGTATATTAGGCAGCAATGCTAGATAATACATTTCTGAAAAGTGTGAAAACATAGCCCTGGCGAATAAACATATATTGATTTAGTTGATTTATTCCTTCTTTACGTACACAAAAGGCTATCTATAAAATGTAATAACTGATTTGAACATAATCTCTGGCTTGATGCATTCTCTCAGTCACTGAAATTATAGAGAAATCCAATTCTAATATAAAGTTTCACTTTTGGAACCAAATGTTTTTTTTATTAAGATAATGCCCTCAGATGAAAAAGCATATGCGGTTTGAATCATAATACAAAATCCAAATATTTCCTATTTTAAAAGAAGTATATTTGTCACAAGACAGCTCGGGGAATTGCGAATTCTGAGGTCAAGGGTTGTTTTTGGACTCCGACAACAAAACAGACAGGGTTCACATTATGATCAATCAGGGACACGCAGACACACATTTGGAGAAAAAAGAATGGTAAATCTTGGGAAAGAATGCTTCAGAGACGGTAAGAGATTTGCTGTTATATCGGAGTCCAGACTCAGGACACCCGTGGGAAATAATAATGAATGATTGATAACATTTTCCCAGTGAGGGGGAGCAGAACATGCCACTTTGGCATATGGATTACTTTGAGCTGAAGGGAATTAAGACCCAGCACACTCAAGAAGAACTCTTACCATTCCCTTAACAGCCTAAAAGACTGCAGCTAGGGGCCTGGCTCAGAAAGAAAGCTATTACCAGAACTATTTGCATGGCAGGACAAACATGTAATTCCCAAGCATCAGCTCTTCTTAGCCTCCTGTGAATTGCCCTCTGAAGCTCCAGACCCCAATCCCATTCCCTGGTTCAGGGTTACATACAAACCTTAATTACCTGACTCCCTTTGGGCTCGTGTTTTTACAGGGCTGTTGTACCTACAAAGTTAAACTCGTTTTTCCCCTGTTAATCTGTCTTATGTTAATCTGGTTATTAGACCAGCCAAAGAACCTACCAGGGTAGAAGGAAATGTTTTCCCCCTACACCAGCAATAGCATGCTAGCAGAGGGGTGAGAAGGCAGGCTTTCCAAGGCTCTGACCTGGGTGTGGTGCCAAAGTTTAAAATTCTCTCAGAAGATCTCCCCAGGGGGAAAAGTCTTAGTGCCCTTGCCTGGAAGTTGTCAACAAAGTTCGATATCTAGTCAAACACACGAAATACCTCTTCTGGATTGTTATCAAATAAAACAGATGTTTGCTGGAACACACATCCTCGTCTTTCAGTTGGATAAATGTGGCTTCGGTCCCAAGTTGCCCAACCTGCCCCACATTTCTATGAATTTCATCTCCTGCTTTTTTACACGTCCTGCTTTCTTTGAGAATATTGTTATTCTCAGGCTACTTGAGTTGAATACTTAGTTTATTAATTTTCCATCTTTCTTGTTTCTGAATATGTGCTGTTAATTTTATAAAGTTTTTCCCCAGATATCCTTTTAGCTGCATTCTCACTTTAGCCATTTTCTCATTTATAGTTCATGCTAAATATTGTATAACTTCCATTAAACTTTCTGCTTTAACCCATTAAGGATTTCAAATTGTTTTCCTAAATTTCTAATGTATTTGGGGACATATAAGTTATTACTTTGACCATATTTAAAAATTGATTTCTGATTTATTACATTGCGGCTAAAAGTATGGTTAGTAAAATATTCTTTGGGATTTGTTGAGACTTCCTTTGTTGCCTAGAAGTGGTCATTTTTTAAAAGCTGCTTCATTTTTGCTTGAGAAGAATGTGAATTTTCTATATGTTGTATGCAAGTTTCTGTATGTATCATACATATATATTTGTATGTATCAAATAAAACTTGATAATTGTGTTATTCAAAACTTGTATAGCCTTCAGTTGCCTCGATCTCTCAGTTTTTGAAATCTTCTACTTAGTAGTTACATTAATTTCTTCTTGTAATTCTGCTATTACCTTATATATTCTTTAAATGTACTGCTCACTGACTATAAAATCATTGTTGTTGTATAAGCTATATAATACTCTCTAGTACTTTAGTCTCTACTTGTTTTTAACTTCAAAAATGGTTATTATTTATTAATAACACCTATTTAGATGGATCAACATGTTTTAATGACTTCTTGCCTGATCATTGATTCTTTTTTTACTTAGCTTTTTATTTTGCAATCATTTCAAACTCACAGAAAAGTTGCGGGTAGACTACAAAACACTCACACATACATCACACCCAGGCACCACAGTTGTTACCAGGTAACCATTTTGCTTTATACATGTTATTTCTCTGAGCATTTTAAGAATAAATTCCAAACATGATGCCCCTTTCCCTCTAAATACTTCAGTACATGTTTCCTAAGAATTAGAGCATTCTTTTATAAAACCACTATATAATGAACAAAATCAGGATATTAACACAAGTGCAATATTATTATCTAACCTATAGTTTGTATTCGAACTTCACTAATTTTTCCCAATGATGTCTTTTATTGCAAATTTTTTAGTTTTTTTCCTGATTCCGAATCATGTGTTGCATTCAGTTGGTGTGTGTGTCTAATCAGAAGTTCTTCAGTCTTCTTTGTCGTGACACTAAGCATACAGGTCAGTTGTTTGGTAGAATGTGCCTCAGAAAGGCTTGTCTGAGGTTTCCTTATGATGTCATTCAGGTTATGCATTTTGGGCAGGACTAGCACAGAAGTGACATTGTGTCCTTTTCAGTACATCATGTCAGGGGACACGCGATGCTGTGCCCCAGTCCTGGTGATGTTCACTTTCATTACTTGGTTAAGGCTGCACGTAGCAGTGTGCTTTACTGGAAAGGCACTATTTTTCCTTTTTCAGTCACTATTTTACAGAGAGATTTGGGGGGTTGTGTTTATAATGCATTCCTTAACAAATTTTCACTCACTGGTTTTAACATCTTTTCATGATTCTTATCTGAATCACTTATTTCTATG
>PVJI01001915.1:53099-161093 GCA_004026765.1 Micronycteris hirsuta
GGGAGGGGGAGGGGAGGGGGAGGGAGCAGGAAAGGGAGAGGGAGAAACATCCAAATTGGAAAGGAAGAAGTAAAATTGTCTGCTTACAGATAATATGATCTATTTATACATAGAAAATTCCAAAGACTCCATCAAAAAAATAATATGAGAAGTAACAAATTTAGTAAAATTGTAGCATAGAAAGTAAACATACAGAAATCAGTTGCATTTCTGTACACTAAATACAAAATATCTATAAAGAAACAATCTCATTTACAATAGCATCAAAAATAATAATATACTTTGAAATAAATGTAACCAAGGAGGTAAAAGATCTGTACGTTGAAAATTATAGGACTTGGATAAGAGAAATTGAAGAAGAGAAAAATAAATGAAAAGCTATTCCTTGTTCATAGATCAAAAGATTAATATTATTAAAATGACCAGACTACCCAAAGCCATTTATAGATTTAATACAGTCCTTACAAAATTCCCAAAGGTATTATTGAGAGAAATGTAAAAACCAATCCTTAAATGCATATGGAACCTAAAAATAACCTGAATAGACAAAGCAATCTTGACAAATAAGAATAAATCTGGAGGCATCACACTTTTAATTTCAAACTACATATATTACAAAACTGTAGTAATCTAAACAGCGTGGTACTGGTGTAACATTAGACACACTTACACAAACACACCAATGGAATAGAATCAACATCCCAGAAATAAACTCACACATATATGTTCAACTTAGTTGACAAAGAGCCAAGAATATTCAATGAAAAGGGATAGTATCTTCAACAAATTGTTTTGGGAAAACTGGATATCCATGTGCCAAAGACAGAACTCTCGTTTTACACCATTGACAAAAATTAACTCAAAATAGATTTAGGACTTAAACATGACATGAAATTATAAAACATCTAGAAGAAAACAGAAAAAAAAAGCTCCTTGGTATCTGTCTTGACAACAGTTTTTTGGATATGACATCAAAAGCAAAAACAACAAATGCAAAAACAAATAAGTGAAACTTCATTAAACTTCAAAGTTTCTGCGTGACAAAAGAAACAACCAACAAAATCAAAAAGCAACCTGAGGAATGGGAGAAAATGTTTGCAAACCATCTGACACAGGGTTTTTATCCAGAATATATAAGGAGCTTGTAAATCTCAGTAGCCAAAACGAAAACAACAACAACAAAACAATCCAAAGAAAATAGTGAGAGGAGCTGAATAGACATTTTTCTGAAGAAGACATAAAAATAGTCAACAGGTACATGAAAGTTGCTCAACATCACTAATCATCAGGAAGATTCAACTCAAAACCACAATGAGATAACATTTCACACCTGTTAAAAATGGCTACTATGAAAAAGACAAGAGAGAAACGTTGGTGAGGATGTAAAGAAAAGGGAACCCTATACGCTCTTCGTGGGAATATAGATTGGTACAGTCATTATGGGGAACAGTACGGAGATTCCTCATGATTAGATATAGAACCATCACATGATCCAATCCCACTCCTGGGTATAGATTTGAAAATATCGACTCAGTATCTCAAAGAGATGTCTGTACTCCCGTGTTCCTTGCAGCATTATTCACAGTAGCCAAGGTATGGAAACAACTAGATATTTGATTACAGATGAATGAATAAAGAAGATACTATAAAAGGCAGATATAAGAGATATAGAGAAAGAGATACACACACAGTGGAATATTATTCAGCCATGAGAAAGGAGGAAATCCTGACATTTACAACAAGATGAAAGAAACTTGAGGGCATTATGCTAAGTGAAATACGTCACAGAAAGACAAAGACTAAAATTGCTTATATGCAGAATCTTAAAAAGTCAAACTCATAGAAACGGAGAGTGGAATGATGAGGGCCAGGGGCTGGGAGGTGGGAGGGATGAAAAATGTCAGTCAAAGGGTGCAATTCTCTAGTCACGAAATGAGTAACTTGTGGGGGTCTAATGTACAGCCCAGTGACCACAGTTAACACTATTGTATAATGTGCTTCAAAGTTGCTGGGAGAGTAGATTTTAAATGTTCTCACACAAAAAATAGTAAGTACATGAGGGGGTGGAAGTGCAAACAACTCTACCGCAGTCATCATCGTGCAGTATATAAGTGTATCAAGTTATTGTATACCTTAAACTCATACAATCTTACATGACAATTATATCTCAGTATAAGTGGGGGGAAAAGAATCCCCTCCTCTGTCGGTATAATGAGTGGCCTTTCATGAATCTCTTCTAACATGTTGAGGACATATTTTGTGTTCATTATGGAAGCCAGTTTAAAGTTATTTAGTGAAAATTTGTGTGTTTATGTTTTATGACTAGAATTTTATTATTTGTTTTATTTTATTTTTTAGAATATATTTTATTGATTATGCTATTACAGTTGTCCCATTTCTCCCCCTTTATTCCCCATTGCCCCACACCCCCGCCACATTCCCTCCCTTTAGTTCTTGTCCATGGGTCATACACACAAGTTCTTTGGCTTCTACATTTCCTATACTATTCTTAACCTCCCCCTGTCTGTTTTCTACCTACCATTTATACTACTTATTCTCTGTACCTTTTCCCCCTCTCTCCCCCTCCCACTCCCCTGTTGATAACCCTCCATGTCTTACATAAATTCCTTTAACATTTCATATAATAAAGGCTGGGTGATTATGAACTCCTTGAACTTGACCTTATCTGGAAAGCACTTTATCTGCCCTTCCATTCTAAATGAAAGTTTTGCTGGATAGAGTAATCTTGGATGTAGGTCCTTGCCTTTCATGACTTGGTATACTTCTTTCCAGCCCCTTCTTGCTTATAAGGTCTCTTTTGAGAAATCAGCTGACAGTTTTATGGGAACTCCATTGTGGGTAACTGTCCCCTTTTCTCTTGCTGCTTCTAAGATTCTCTCCTTATTTTTAACATTGGGTAATGTAATTATGATGTGTCTTGGTGTGTTCCTCTTTGGGTCTAACTTCTTTGGGACTCTCTGAGCTTTCTGTACTTCCTGTAAGTCGATTTCCTGTGCCAGATTGGGGAAGTTTTCCTTCACTATTTGTTCAAATAAGTTTTCAGTCCCTTGGTCTTCCTCTTCTTCTTCTGGTACTCCTATAATTCAGATGTTGGAACGTTTAAAGATGTCCTGGAGGTTCCTAAGCCTCTCCTTATGTTTTTGAATTCTTGTTTCTTCATTTTTTTCTGGTTGAATGTTTCTTTCTTCCTTCTGGTCCACACCATTGATTTGAGTCCCAGTCTCCTTCCCATCACTATTGGTTCACTGTACACTTCCCCTTATTTCATTTAGCATAGCCTTAATTTTTTCATCTAATTTTTGACCAAATTAAACCAATTCTGTGAGCATCCTGATTACCAGTGTTTTGAACTGTGCAACTGATAGGTTGGCTATCTCTTCGTGGCTTAGTTATATTTTTTCTGGAGTTTTGATTTGTTCTTTCATTTGGGCCATTTTTTTTCTCTCAGCGTGCCTGTTACATATGAGGGGGTGGAGTCTTAGGTGTTCACCAGGGCAGGGTAACCCACATTGCTGCGCTGTGATGCTGTCTGTGGGGGAGGGGTCTGAGAGGGAACAATGGTGCTTGCTCCACTCTCTGCCGGCTTTCAGTCACTTCCCCCACTACCCATAAGCAAAGGGGGCCCTTCTGTGCTGATTGTGGGTGGGCTTGTGCACGTTCTAGGACCATGTGGGTCTCTCCAACGAACTCCCCTGTGAGGCTGGGAGCTCCTCCCACTGCCACCTCAGCCCCCACAGGTGTTTTCAATCGGTGGTTTGAGGCTTTATTTCCCTGTGCTGGGGCCCTGGGCTGCATGGTCTGTTTCTCTCCCCAGCTTTTTCTCCCAGTTTATCTGAGCTCAGCTCGAATGTGGGACCGCCAGGCCCACCAGCCTGGGCCCCGCCTTGTCCAGGTCCGCCAGTAGTGGGTCTCTCCAGCCAACTGCAAGGTTGCCCACTCCACTCCACAAACTGCCCCCTTGCCAAGATCCCTCTCTGCCCAGCTCTGCCCTGCCTACCAGTCTGGATGAACACGTCTTCTTTAACTCCTTTGTTGTCAACTAGAAATATTTTGAAGGAATAAAACACATGTACAAAAAGAGACATGTATGAAACTATTTACCAATAGCAAGTGAAAACCAAAAGATGGTATATGTAAATGATGGGGTAATTAATGTTAAATGTAAAAAAAGTAGAAAGAAGAATAAGACATTTAAAAAAATAACATTTATGTAAGTTAAATAGCAGAAGAATGGGTGTCTAAGATGGGGAGAGATAAACTTTGGGAACACAGATGACTAGTAAAAGAAAAGAAAATAGATAAAAATAAAGATATAAATGGATGATAACTTTCCACAAACTCAGGATTTTAAGTCATCCAATTTTGTGCATCTGATTTTTTAATTAAATTTATTGGGATGACATTGGTTAATAGGATCATATAGGTTTCCAGTGTGCATTTCTACGATACTAAATCTGTCTATTGCACTGTGTGCCCGCCACTCAAAGTCATCTCCTGTCCCCATATTAGGCCCCTTTCCCTCCGAACCCCTGTACCCCCTTCCCTCTGGGACCCGTCACACTGCTGTCTGTGTCCATGACGTTCAGTGTTATGTCCCACATGTGGGTGCAATCACCTGGTTCTTAGCTTTTCCTGCCTGATTTATTTCACTTAGCATAATATTCTCAAGGTCCATCCATGTTGTTGGAAATGGTAGCATTTTGAACATTTTATGAATTTGCCTTCAAAAGCAAGGGAAGTGAAGGGAAACATAAACAAATGGGACTGTATCAAACTAAAAAACTTCTGCACAGCAAAAGAAACTGACAATAAAACAAAGAGGCAACCTACGAAATGGGAGAAGATATTTGCAAACAGCAACTCCGACAGAGCTTTTTTAAAAGTGAAATGTAACCACTGAAAGAATACAAACATGTACAAAATCTTTTGTTTAGAAGTTGTTGGTGCCAATCCCATGGGGCCAGGCTTGCGTGAGTGACCCAGAAACGCAGTGTTTCCTTGCCCCATTCCCCACGCCAAATCACCTCTTTAAAGCATTTACTGTTTTTACTCATTTAGGGCATAAGAGAGAGATGTTTTCAATTCCGAGGCCACATACTTGAAATAAAACAGTGATTATCAATCGTAAAAATATAATATCACAGCCAAGCACCGAGTAAAATAAACCCAGGATAAACATCATCAAATGGATGTTATTGAAGCCTCTTATTTTAGAGAAAATATTTGAAATGTCAACCTCAGAACTACGAATCCAAACATTTAATTTTCTATCAAAAGTTTGGAGTGTTCATGTAGATGGAACACCAGCCAATTTTATGATTACAATGAAATAAATTGGACAAATAAAGTGTCAGTTTCCAAAAGCCAGAAAGAAGGCTTATGTACTAGCAAGCCTTCCTCTTTATTTTACAGCACGCAGCTGCAAACATCTCGGCTTACACTCATCAGGACACACATAACCAGAACAGGAAGCAGGAAAATGGACTCAGTGGTTTTACCATCTTTTTGTCTTATCTGTCTCTACACCCTTTTATTGATTCCAGGACAATTTCCCGGCCTTCTCCTGCCCAAAATCTGCTTTCTGGTTACTCTTTTCGTTTAGCTTAATTGAAATCCATTTCTGGCCTGTTCTTTCAGACGGCTGCCTGGAAAGCTTAGACTCTGAACTTGGCCTACACCTCCTGGTCCTACATGTCCCTAAAATAGGTAACTCTACTCATGAGTACTTTTCAAAATCTACTACCTCCCAGGCTCAACCAGTTCCTAAACATGATCTTCACTACCCACCACCTGGCTTTAACAAACTGGCCAACAATTTTAGTTTTCCGCATTGCAGCATATACGTGTTCAAGTTATTGTTTTTTTATCATGTAACCTGGAGAGTTAGGATTTACAGAAGATGCATTTGAGACTGTGTGGGCACATTTTTCTCCACAATGATTCCTTACTATTGCTAGACAGCAAGAAAAGAAAAGAGAGGATTCAAAGACATTCTTCTGTTTAAATTTTAGAATGTGTCTCAAACACATCATGAATGAAAAGTAAGCAGAAACTGTCCTCTGCCTTGGTCTGAAGAGGAAATATGCCGGTGAGAATTAAGCCCAGGCATGCACACACGAGCATCCCTACATCTCTCCCCTTACGGCAACCTTAGAGGAACAGGCAGTGAGAAGCTGGAGCTGCAGAAGGCAGGGTGAGGTGCTGTGAGTTGAGCCTTACAATTGCTTTTGCTGGCTCCCTATTCAGGTTATGCCCTGGAACTGAGGGTTCGATCCCCTGTCAGAGCACGTGCCGGAGACAATGGACTAATGTGTTTCACATTGATGTCTCTCTTTCCCTCTCTCTCATTTCCTCTCTCTCTAAAATCGATAAATATATTTTCGGGTGAGGGGTTTTTTTAAAGTTATGCCTTAGGACCAGCCTCTTCTCTCAGGACTATAAAGACGAGCACCGCCCTTCGGCAGGAACCACTGCCATGTAACTGCCATAATCTCCGTCCTTCACAACAGGAAGTGTGCTCAGACCTGGGACAGCCTCAAGACACAATTGTCATTCTTGTCTTTACTTTTCCATCTATGTTCCCAATAAAGAGGTTCCTTTCTATTTTTTAAGTAAAGGGTTAAAGGATGTTTGCATAGAGTAAACCATGCAGGTAAACTAGAGAGAAATAAAATATGCTGCAAATTATTAACGTTAGCCACAAAAGTCAATTACACAGTGTGTGGGCAGACACAGCCTCAATCAGCTAAACTTCATCTTCACACTCACTCCACTCCTAGGACCTTCCCTGCAGTCAGACAACTGGTCTGTTCTGCTTTGGGGAATGCAAAGTGATCCTCAGCTCTGAGGCAGTGTCCAGTTTACCTGGAGACTCGTCTTAATTTTAGACTGTGTAAAAGACTGCAACCTAACTTCCTGGGGCATGTGTTGTGTTTTTATTTTCTCCTCTCTTTTATAATGGACTGTACTGGAAATGTGGTGTTCTCTCATGAGAATTTTCTACTCCTGTGTTCTACAGAGGAGGGATTCCCTAACCACGATCTCCCAGTTCTGTGCAAATCTGAGAGTAAGAGGGCAGAATTCATAACATTCATTCATTCATTCATTCATTCATTCATTCATTCATTCATTCAAATACCATTTAGCAACCTAATATGTGACTGATTCTTTGCCCAGTTGCTAGGTGTACGGAGAGGAAAAGAACACAGAATGCTGTGGTCATGTGATCATATCTGTTTATCGTCCATCTGTTGGCAGGGAGAGCAACAATTTTGTTTCTGATGATTGTTTAATATCCTGCTAGATCACAATGTTCTACACATAAGCACAACCCAGAGAATTTTGTCTGTGTGCTGTTTGGGAGGAAAAGTGTACATGCCTTAAGGAACTTCCAGTGTTTTCTGAAAGAGCAACCCAGATGATAAAAAATAAAAAGTCCAGGACATCCATCAGCCTCCTGTTTGGTAGACCGCACTCCGAAGCCCAGAGTCTGGAGTCTCGCTTCAGGAGAGATGTGAGTTTGTTTTTTTGTCACAAAATCGTAAAAATGCTTTGCATGCAGACTGTTCTGTCATTTCCCAGAGATTTGGGAAGCCAGAGTTAGTAGGGTCAGCTTTCAAATTGCAGTTTGAGGATCATATTTTGAAGGAGCTATACATGAAAGCAAAGGCAAGCCTTCAGCAATGTTGTGAAAATGTGTTTTCTGCCTCACAAGCTAATTACCTCCCACTCACGGCAGCCCAGGAAGAGGGCTCCAGATAAATATTTACTACAGTGGGTGTGCTTTCATCACAGGAAACCGGCAGTGCCTAACCCAAGCGTGCACACTGCCAAATTAGAAATGGCATTTGATTTTGGTTCTGATTTTTACGTGAAACCTAATGAAACTTAAGCCACAAGCATGTGAGCACCCTAAAGCTGGAACTCGCTTCTTCTAGGAGTCGGCACCCGCTGGCTCTGCATCAGTCCACTCACACGGCTGTTACACATTTGCACACGGCGAGCTTCTGAGCGCCAGGGGTTGAGGTAGAGCTGGGCTGTCACAGGTGGCAGCCACCTGCCATGGGGGGCCACCGAGCATTGCACTGTGGCCAGTCCTGATTGAGATGTGCCTTATGTGTAAAAATTCATACTGGATTTTTAAAGATTTAGTCCAAATAAATGAATGTAAAATATCTCTCTAATGATTATATTGATTATATCGTTGAAATGATAACATTTTGGGTATATTGAGTTAAGTGAAATATAGTATTAAAGTGTATTGCACCACTTTCTTTTTTACTTTTTTTAATGTGGCCACTAGAAAATTTAAAATAACATATGTGGCTTAAATTATGTTTATGTTGGACAGAACCACGCTAGACTCTGGGAACTCAGTGCCAAGGAAGACACACACTGGCCCTTAAGAAACACCCCATCTTACCCATGTGGACTCATCCAGAGATGGTCGACAGGCATCAGGGGGGCACTGACAAGAGGGGTTCCTAACCCTGGAAATGCTCTCAGGTGTGTCAGCAGAATAAGGGCCGCAAAATGATATCTGAGCTCTAATCCTTGGAACCCTGTGGATATAGTACCTTACATGGCAAAAGGGACTTTGTAGATACGATTCAGTTAGGGATATTGATGAGATTATCCTGGATTAAACAGGGGGGCCTAATGTGATCATAAGGGTCCCTAAAAGTATAAGAGGGAAGCAAAGAGACCTGACTGTAAAAGACGAAGGCACAGCGATGTGACGTGAAGAGAGCTCAAGGCCCCGTTGCTGGCTGCGGGGATGCAAGAAAAAGGGTCACGAGTCTCGGAGGTGAGTGGCCTCTGGAAGCAGAAAAGGGCAAGAAAATTGATTCTCTAACAGGGGTGCCCAACCTTTTGGCATCTCTGGGCCACACTGGAAGAGGAAGAGCTGTCTTGGACCAAACATTAAATATACAAACACCAATGAAAACTGATGAGCAAAAAAAAAAAAGTTTTAAGTAAATTTACAATTCTGTGTTGGGCCTCATTCATAGCTATTCCGGGCAGTGGACTGGACACCCCTGCTAGAGCCTATCTCCAAAGGAATGCAGCCCAGCTGCCGGCTTGATTTTAATTTAGTGAGACCTGTGTTGCACTTTTAAACTATAGAACTATAAGGTAATAAAATTGTATTGTTTTAAACCAGTGAGTTCGAGGTCATTTGTTATGGCAGCAATAAGAAACTAATACATCAGGCAAAGCGATATCTAAGCCTGAAACCAAACAATTAATAGGAGTGACGGAGGCGAAGGATGAGGGGTGGAGAGGAAGCTAGCTCTAGCAGGGAAACAGGTGCAGCCGTGTGAACCTTCAGGTGCACCTGCTGCTGCACCGGACAGAACCCCTCCCAGTTCCAGCAGCCGTTTGCAGGTTAGCCCGCAGGGCTTTCCGGGGAACACCTGAGGTCTGCCTTGGGCTTCTCCTGTCTTTGTGACCATCAGACACTGCAGTGCTTCGCCTTTCTTTATCCCACACGAACACTGATGCCACACAGGTTTCGTGGCAGCTGATGTTTGCTCCCACCATTTGTCTTTGGGGTTTGTCAGGATACCCTGTCGACATTTTATTGTAAATGCTGTCCGCAGAGTTTTTTGTTGTTATCGTTTTGTTTTACTATCTAGTTGTTCTCTCTGTTTATAGGCTGAGTGGAGGTGATTAGGAATGATCAGACAACTATAATCTACTGCCTCTGCTATCTCATAGAATCAGACGAGGAAATTGAGGCTTAAAAGTGAGGTGATTTTAGTCACATTTTAAGTAAATGGCAAAATTGTGATAGAATCAGGTCTGTCCAACTCTGAAGACCATATTCTTTCTACTTAGGTCACAAAAAAAAATCACCTGGATCTGACTTCCACATTTTGAGACAAATATTGACAGAGCAAAGAATGATCATAAGTGAACTCTTGAATTTGTTCATTTATTTTTCCAAAAAAAAAATGAGTACCTCCACGTGTCTGGCTCTCTTGCCAGGGTCTAGAAACTCAACAACATCAAGGTAGATTGGCTCCTGCCTTCATGAAGCTCACATTCTACTGGAATATAAGAAAGAGTGAAATGTAATTAATGGCCCTGATGCCTGGGGCTCCACCAGCCCAGGCCCGGGAGCTAATGAGTACTCATCAAATCACAGCTATAATTATGTTTTATCTAACTCTGCAAGACCTAGTAAGCATCCTGCTAAATGTGCTTACCTAAGAGTCCACCAAATAACCCACTTTGTTTGCCCCTGACCCACTCAAGGCTTCAGAGAGAACGGAAATTGTTCACTAAAAAACGGCAAGAATGTCCACTCCCTAAAACAAGGAGGCAACATACCAAACCTATGGACACGATTCTGCCGTTACGGATGTCTTCCTCCTGAGTCTATTCAAGCCTTCCCTATGAGGCTGCAAACTCCTACTGTATAAGGAGGCCACTTTCTTATCTCTCTATCCTCCTTGAATCCTACACGGGCACTGGATGCACGATTAGTACGGTATTGATTATTTGGTCTTCTGAGGTTTTGATTCTTCTAAATCTGGCAACTTCAGCCTTGACCCATGTAGCTCAGTGGGTTGGGCGTCATCCCATAAAGTGAAAGATTGCCGGTTCAATTCCTGCTCAGGGCACATGCCTGGGTTGAGGGTTTGGTCCCTGATGGTTCTCTTCCTTTCTTTCTCCCTCCCGTCCCTTCTCTCTAAAAAATATAAATAAAAATCTTTAAAGGTGGAAACCTTGGACACTCTGACAAATAATGAGAGATTTTCAGGCAGTGTGCTTTGCTATCCAAATCATCTTTATGCATAACATACATTGAACATATGTTTTTCTTTGGATTCTAGATCACCCTTTACTTGCTATATTACCATGGCCAATTTACTTATCTCTCTGCAGCTCTGTTTTCAGACACATAAAAGATATAAAAGAATAGTAATAGTACCTTCCTCCTGGTGCCAAGACAATTAAATGAGATAACACATAGAAAGCATTCAAAACCCGTGCCTACCACATAAGAGGCAGTCAGGAAATGTTAATTATTATTATTATTAATGATAATTTTGAAAATGATCATTACAAAGGCTAGTCTCAATGGACTGTAGCTATCCCTGAGGTAGTAGCTTTTAAAACTAAACCTCAGAAGCTGAATTTATGTGGTTAGTTATTTATATTCTGTGAATTTATGAACTACAGTTCATTCTTAAAATGTTATAACACCATCTAACCTATAGTAATCTGCATGAGCCCCATCAAGTGGCTTCTGCTATTTTTTTTTTTTTTGGTTACTATAACATTCAGTGTTTTACTTTTTAAATTTTTTTATTTTATGCTAATTACTAATATGGGAAATTATGTTAGTACCCAGTAAATTCTCTCCTGGAGAACTGAGTTTTAAAAAGCAGACTTACCCAAATCTCTGTGATGATTAGTTATACTGTCAACTTGGAGGGGCTTTTTTGAATGAGATTAACATTTCAATTGGTGAACTAAAAGTAGCAAATCACCCTCCACACTATGGGTGGGCTTCACCGAATTAGTTGAAGTCCTGAATAGAATAAAAAGACCAGCACCCCTGAGCAAGAGGGAACTTCCAAGCAGCTGTCTCTGGATGGGCACTGTACCGTTGTGTCTCCTGGGTCCCCAGGCTGAAAGCCCACTCTGCAGATGCTGGACTAGTGAGCTTCCATAATTGTGTGAGCCAATTTTCTCTACGGATGTATTCTTTTATGGGTTCTGTTTCTTTGGAGAACTCTGACTAATACAATCTCTTAAGTATTTTTTTATCCATGTTTCTTTTAGAAGAATCCAGAAATAGAATACCCATGCTATCCACAGCTTTGCCTGGAGGCAGGGTGATATATAGTGAGTAGACTTAGGCTTTAAAAAGAAGCATGAGTTTGAATCCTGGTTGTGCCATTTTCGAAATGAGTAGCCTTGGGTGAGTCATTTCAACTTTCCCAGCCTCGGTTCCATCATCTGAAAAATAGGAAGCAGGGCACTCACCCAGAGAGTGTTTGTAAAGATTGGTCAGTGCTCAGAAAGCTCCTGGCACACACAGACACTCAACAAATTGTACTCAACATTGTTAACGATAGTAAAAGCGGTATTTTCTACCCTCAAGTGGTTACAATTGCCACTAACTTCCCCAGGCCTCACTTGAGCTAAAGAAAAGTACACTTCTTGAATCTCAAAAAAAATTCTGGCTTTCATTCACTAATCAATATTCAACCAAGGGCTCTGGCCTATTTTTGTCATTTCTCTGATGCAAGCCTTAGGTAATCAACCTCATTGTTTAGCTGAATTTCTCTCTACAAAGTTATTTTAACAAGATCATAATTGGGTGCAATTATCTCCAGAGACTGAATTTTAATCACTACAGAATGAAATTAAATTTCCATATTATAAAGAAATGTAGTTAAGTGAGACGTCTTGCCACCTTTGACAAACTATTCATTTGCTTGTCTTTTTGCACAAAATTATCGTTTGGAAAACTCTTTCCCACCAAAACCCAATGGGGCAACTCACGGGCTTTATTCTCAATTCTGGCATTTCCCTGGATAGGACTCCTCACGGGCCAAGAATTTAGATTTATTGAGCAATGTTAGATTTCAGGTACTGTGATCCACATGTCACACCTTCTATCTGGCTTCATTTTAACAGCACCTCCATAAAATCGGCACTTGGAATTCCATTTTAGTGACTTGAAGATTCAGGCTCAAAGAGGTGAAGTCAAATGACCAATCGTCATCAGCATTCAAATGCAGTTTTATCTGATGCTAAAGTTCACTGTTACCGATACCACATCACCACCATCAGACCCACAACAGCGTATTGTTCCTTCCAGAATCCAGTCAGTCCCTGAGCCTGATGAGAATTGCATGATGCAAGCAAAATAGTCCTTTCTCGTTGCTGAGTCAAGTTTTATAAGGATAACATTTGGCTATTTTCCTCCTGCTAATATAATAGAGTATAATAAATATAACAATGTAGTAAAATATAAAATATACCTGGGTAAGTTCTTCCTCAGCAAATCAAATCCTCCCATAATCCTGATTGACTCTGATATCCACGGGGACATCGGCCCTCTCACTCCTCCATCTCCTCATCTCCAGTGACGTTTTCCAACCCCGGTCATTCAGTCTCCTGACCGTGAGACTTTGTTACATAAATACTATTCTAGCACCCAATCACTAACTGTGCATTCCACCATCTGTCCCCTTCCATTTTGCTGTAACTATTTCTACTTTGCCCAGCCTTTGACCTCCATGTGACCTCTAGTCCATTGATCCTTCTAATTTCTGCCAATTCATTATCCCTGTATCCCTTATCTGACAGTCTATCATTTTAATTACACTCTTACCCATCCCCCGAAATCCTTTGTTTCTCTACATTTTGCTGCTTTCTCTGATAAAAATCTTTAACCCTGAGTAAGTTGAGCTATGTACTCCATGTCTATAACTCAGCAGCTAAAAACAACTAGAAAAATGTCACACAGCAGGTCATGTTGGTTTCATTAAGGAACGTCTGATGACCATCTTCAAATTGGCACGCAGCACTTCCCTGCAGTCCTATCATGTTTCTCAGAATGTCCTCCTCACCAGCACAATAATTTCTGACCTTCGGCCCTTCTGCTCAATTCTCTGCTATCCTCCCCTACCTTACCGTAACAGCCCCACACTCCAGTAGGTTACATCTCTTATATTTAGAGAAAACTAATGCCATAAAATGAAAAGCCATCGACCTCATGCTATCAGCCCTGCGTACCATACCATCTTTTCTTTCTTAGGATTTTAGCAAAAGAAGTAACCCACTTCCTAACTACAGCTAACGGTCACAGGTACTGAATTTCATCCTTCCAAACCTTCTTAGGAATGTCATGTGAATAATTATAACATCTTTCTCCTATCTATTCAAATTCTTCCCCCTTAACTGGATCCTTTTTTTAAAGATTTTTTAAAATTTGTTTTTAGAAAGAGGGGAAGGGAGGGAGAAATAGAGGGAAAGAAATATCAATGTACAAGAGATACATCATCAACTCTCTCTCGCACGCCCCCAACTTGAGACCTGGCCCGTGACTGAGGCATGTGCCCTGACTGGGAATCGAACCAGCAAATTTTTGGTTTGCAGGCCAGCACTGAGTCTGCTGAGCCACACCAGCCAGGGGCTCCACCAGCTTTTAAACAGAGAGAGTTTTAAGTATCTCTGTCTTAAAAACAAGCAAATGATTTAAAAAAAAAAAAAATTAACTCTCTTGAACACTATTATCTTGCAACCAGAGCTGAATCTCTCTTCTCTTTGTTGCAGTGAAATTTCTGTTTAAAAAATAGTGCATACTTGCTATCTCTGTCCTGCCCCCTCACGCTGCTTTCACTCCTAACCACTCTTAAGTGGTTTGTTTCTATGCTTCTACTGTTGTCACTCTATCAGATGGACACCGGATAAGGTCACCAATGTATTCCGTATGACATTCCCGACCACACTCTCCTCCTTGAAAATCTCTTTTTCATTGTTTTCTAGAATATCATAATATTCTAATTTTACTCCTACCTCCACAATTTTTCTTTTGCAGATCCTTGGGAAGCTTAATCTCCTCTACAGGACCATGAAATGCTTGAGCTCCTCCAAGCTCAGTCACCTCTTCTAACTCTGCACTCACCCACTCAATCTCATTCGGACTCACAACATGATTTACAATAGGATAAATCTTAAAATCTCCAGCCAGACCTCACCTCTAAGCTTTCAAACCACACAGCCACTTGTCATTACTTTGCAAAGGTCTCAACATTATCTCTAACTCGATACATCCAAAACCATGTTTATAAATTTTTCCATAGCAGTTTCTAGGGATTAAAATAGCAGACTCTGGAGGCAGATTGTCTGAGTTGAATTCCTTTGTCAAGTTTCTTCTTGGTGTGCCAGCCTTCTCCTCTGTTAATGAAAATAATACTAATACCTACTTCATGAAATTGTGCCAAGTTTATATGAGTTAATGTATGTAAAGCACTTAAAACAGTGCCTGGAACATCTTAGGGTCATATAAATGTTTATAACTCGTACAGATACTCCTACCACTGCCGGAATCCTCAAATGTGATCATCGTCCATGATTCCCTATATTACAAATGACACAACTATCCATAGTGCTTCCTGTGCCAGAGACACAGGTGTCAATCACTGGTGCCTTCCTGTCCATTGTCTTGTGTCAAATTGTATGCTGGTAACCTGACACCATTTCCCCTCTACCTCCCTCCCCTACAGAATGGAGGGCAGAAGTCTGGGCACTGTATTACCTGGGATATCTTACCACAGATTCTTGATCAGATTGCCACAATAGGAAGCATTACCCTGAAATTTAGAATGCAGAAGAGAATCAAAAGTCTTTTTGGTTTTTTTCTTCAACATCGGCAGGCAGCTCTCTTTACAGTGGCTTACAGTTTTCCTCTGAATCACCCACCCAGGCGCAGGAGACCTATGTGATCCAGGCAGTGCTTTCTGAGGGACTTACAATGGTTTGATAAACACCCAACCCCTCTCTGCTAAATCCTTTCCTGTTTACAATACATTTTAGTAGTTTTATTTTCCAATCAATTCTCACTAACGTTTTCCTTAAACAAGATCTTGATTATTTCTCTTTTAAATATCTTAAATTCTACTATTTCTCTCATCTCCTCTGCCCAAAGCTGAATCTCAATTACTATCAACTATTAAATACAGTCTACTAAAACAGTCTCCCCCAGTGATCTCCCTAGAAACACTTTCACTGTTTCCCGGTGCTTATCCCAATTTCAAACTAAGTGCATTTTGTCTTCTTCAAAACTTAAAAATGATCATGCTAGCACTTAAAATATTGACTTGACTGCTTGTTGCCCTGAAATAAAAGCTAAACGTATAATAGGAACTTCAGGCCTTTCAAATACCAGCTCCACATTTATTTTCCCAGCTTTATACAAACTACTATCTCCCTGTCTCTGAGCTCCAGTCAAACTAGGCACCCTTCCTCTTCAGGGCCTTCGAACATACTATTCCCTCTGCCTAGAATGCTCTGCTCATTCTAATCTCCCTTTTCACCTTGATAATCTACCTATTCTCCAGGTTCCAACTCTAAATTAATGTGGAGCATTTGGAGATAAACAACTAGTTACTGAGTTCCTGTCTTAGATGTCACATCAAAATGGATTCTATGTGAACTGAAAATCTGAATGAAAATACAAAACCATACATTTTACTAGAGGAAAATTTAGTGAATATGTCTATAGACTTGGAGTGAGAAAGACCCTAGTAGACGAAAAAACAAAAACAGAAACCATAATAGAAAAGACAATTAGATGTTACGTATAGAACTTTTAAAGATTTTTACATGACAGAAAAGGAGAATAAACAACATAAAACACTGCAGTATATATGACAGACATAGGTTAAATCATCAAGACTTATAAAGATGTTACAAATTTTTTAAAATCCAAGTGCATAACAGAAAAAGAACAAAATATAGGAAAAAGAAGGACTAAATATGATCAAAATACATAAGAAGATGCTCAGCTTTACTAATGGTCACATTAAATATAAATTAGATTTTCCTTGTTTTTTTAATAACTTTGGGGTGATATTTTAAAAAATCTGGCAAGGGCATGTAAAAATGAAAACTCATAAAACTGTAGGAAAGACTAGAAGTTTATAAAACCTTTCTAAAAAGTAAAAAGACAAAATCTATCAAAATGTATATGAAATAGCATCGACCTGTCAATTGCACTACTTGAATTACAACCTAAGGAAAGTATCATATGCATTTGCCGCATTCCTTACCTCCTTATTCTGCTCCCCTCGACTCCACCAAATTTTCTCAATAATGTCACTTGTGGTCTCCATGGTACTAAATTTACATTCACATCTCCAACATCACTTGACCTGCTTAAGCATTTGCCATAATTTACCACTTTCTCCACTCAGAACAATTATTTTCTTCTCTTGCTTTCTATGACTCTGCACGCCCTGGTTTTCCTCCGACCTCTCTGGATATTCTTTCTTAGTACCCACTACTGCCACCATCCCTTCCAGGCCACCCTCAATGACAGGAATTCCTCGGCTCCTTGTCCTGGCCCTCATCCTACTGGTCTCGACGGATCATACCTTCTCCCATGGTTCTAATTGCCGTCTAAATGCTGATCACTCACAAAATCCCGTCTCTAGCTCAGTCCCCTCACGTGAACTGTGAGCTATGTGTTTACTTACAGACATCTTCCTCTTGATACCGAGATGGAACCCACATTCAAAATGTTTAAAGCGAGTAACATCTTCCTCCCTCCCCAAAGCTGCTTCTCCACCAAGGACGGCAAAAGTGGTACACATTGTCCACTTATTGCTGTAGCCAAAACCTGAGCTTTTCATTTGATTCCCCCTTTCATGCCCTAAATCCAAATAATCACAGAGTGCTATCAATTATAAGCAAAACTTTAAATTCAGAGTGATCATGTCACTCTCCGTCCTAAAACTCCCTAATATCTGTTTCTAATACTCCTTTCACTGAATCTAGCCTCTCTCTAACCTCAAACATTATTTTGTGCCTCTCTCCTACTCACAGTCACGAACATGCCATGCTTTCCCTGACTCCTGGCTTTAACTTGCTCTACCTAAAGTACCTAATGCCACTAGACCATTTTACCTGCACTTTTGTTCGTTCTGACTTGTCCTTTGATTGACTGCCCCTGCCACGACAAAACCAAGCAAAAACTACTTACTGTGCATTTCCATAGCACTTTGAGTTTCCTCTTTAATAACCTTCTTACTGCTTGCAATTACCTATTTAATGACTAATTCCACTGCTCTACTATAAGCCTACAGGGATGGACAATGTCTCTCTTAATTATCTGTATGCCTCCAATACCTAGAGTAAAGAAATATTTGCTGACTTGATTTGAAAGACCATCTGCAGAAATATATAAAAAGAGACTGATCGCTATGTTGTTTATAAGAGAAAACAATGGAAGCAACCAAAGTGCCCTTCAATAAGGAAAGAATAAGTTAGAGTGCACTCCTACAAGGAAATATTCAAACTAAGTCTACATAAACTAATTTAGAAATATAATGATAATATATTAAGTATAAAAGTAAGTTTGAAACTCACCACAAAGAGTAGCATTTCAGTTTTTACAAAAATTGTATATGAATGTATATTTGCATGTGTGTGTATATATGTACATATATATGAAAATATTCAGAATATTCACCAGAATATTAACCAAGATTTTATAGGTGTTTTATAGATAACTGACATTCTGACTCTATTTGTAAAAATCATGTACTAATATTATAATCAGGAAAAATAGGCAACTTTGAGAAATTGAAACTTTTAAGTAATGAACTGTGCAAGGGTATTTTGGTGTCCCTTTTTTCCTTCCTAGGGAGTCAGAGGGCGTTCTTATTTGTTAGCAAAGCACTTAAACAAACAGGTAGCATTCCATGGGGGTTTTAACCCCAAATTGTGGCTGTCAGGCAGGCGGATGGGATGTTGTCCCTTGTTCTTAGAATAGGCGATGCTGCCACATGATAGGGGAGGGACCTAGGCTTCCAATATCTGTTGCTCAATGATCCATTTGGGACTGCCTTGTCAAACTTTGTGAAGAAGTCTTTAAGTTCCCCCAAATCTAACCCATCTGGGAACACTCCTGCACCAGATGGTGACTGATAGAAAATTTAGCCATTTCTAGTTTCTTTCACTCAAACTTTTTCATATCACGATTATATCCATAAATACAACAAAACTTAGAAACAGAAAGAACCAAGCACAAAGTCAGTCTTTTTGACTTTGAAAAAATATAAACCAACACGCTTTCTCAAATAACGTGAATGACTCATAGGTTCAAAGAATGATTTATCCCTTAGCTAACATAAGAAGAGAAAGCCTGGAAAGAAACCCTAACATTTCAGTCGTATCTTTTATCAGCATCAAGTGAAAAAAAAATACACTTTGGGATTAAACAGATTTACATTTAAATATAACTCTTCCGTAACCAGTTATATGAACTTGCCAAAATGTCTCTATTCTTTCTGAACCTCAGTGTCTTCATCCGCAAAACAACTATGACAGGACTCACTTCAGAAGCTTATGTAAATTCCGGGAGGCACCAGTGTAAAACCCCTAGCTCAGTCCCTGGTATGTTACAGGTGCCCGGTGTGACTCTTAGTCCCCTATCATTTTCTCTGAGTTGCTTTTCTTGAGAAAGCCTCTACGTCAACATGTATCGAGGCATCTTGCTGCCTGGAGCTGAAATACACATTCTAGCAATATTCAGGTAGCTACTGTAGACCACACACTAGAGATTCCACGGTGAACAAGAAAAAAGAAGTCCACCCCCTGTAGAGTTTCCTGTTCATGCTGAATGTGATAGGCTGAATAAAAGCTTCCCAAGGATGCCCTCATTAAAATCTGAACACCTATGGGTGTTTTCTTCAATGGCAAAAGGGACTTTGCACATGTGATTAAGGATTTAGAGATGGGGAGATTATTGTGGATCATCTGGGTAAATCCAACGGAATCACAAGGGTCCCTATAAAAGAAGAGAAAAGGTTAGAGTCAGTAGTAGACGTGAAAACAAAAGAAAAAAGTTGGTGTGACACAAGGAAGAAATCAAAAGTCTAAGAGCGCACGTAGGTGGCTTCCAGAAGCTAGAAAAGGTAAGGAAACAGAGGCTCTCATTGAGCCTCCGAACGGAGCCAGCCCATGCACACATTAACATTGGCTCAGTGGAGGGGATTTCGGCCTTCTGGATTTTAGAACTATAACAGAATAAATCTGTGCTATACTAAGCCATCAAGTTTGTAATGATTTGTTACACCAGTCATATGAAATTATTACATTGGGAAGCATTAAACTACTAATTGCATAATAATTTAATACAATTTTGATCAGTGCTAAAAAGATTAAGTAACTGGGAATATGAGTTTATAACGAGAGACCCAATCTGGGAAGCAAGACATCTCACTTGGGGGACTGAGCTTGTTCCTCCCCATCTAGGACCTTCATGCTTGCTGTTCCTATGCCTGGAATTCTTTCTCTCCCTCCCCTGGCCCAATGAATGTCTTCAAGGCAGCAGAAGCACAGCAAGCACAGTGGAAGGAGAAGGGAGGCCAAGTCACTAAGGCAGCCTGCGGCAAACACTCAGAAGATTTTACATTGAAATGTCAGATTAGCTTGTTTCAGATCAACTCTCCCACTGAGAACAATTAGGAAAGCTGGACCAAATTGGTTTTAACCTATTAAAAGCATCTGAGAGCGCCGAAGGCCATGAGTGCTTGGAGAATTAAGATTCCAGACAGAAGTTCAGAGAGGTGAGCCTGACATCTGGCAACACTTTTTCTACCAAGGCATTTACTAATTGAAAAGGAGCTGCTAGGGCCTAGAGCCTACACATGTGAGCACAAAGTGGCAGCTCAAGCCATGGAGAAACTGAGCAGATCTTTGGAAAATCTCATAGATGATGGTTAGAGTTGGGCATCTGTCGAGGTGGGGAGCCCTGTTCAACATTCCACACGTTCTCTGGAACCCCTAAAAGGCTACACTTTAGGTGTAAAGGAACAGCAGGAATAAATTAACCACCCAAAAATCTGCAACCCAACCATGAAGAGCTGAATCCCAAACTGAATTAAGGTGGCCTTTCCCACCTCAACTGCCTACCAAACACAAAATAAACCCCTCCACAAGGAGATAGAATCAATCAGAGCTTCACGTTATCTCTACAATTTTTATACACAATGACCAGCAAGAACTTAACAATAAAATACTTGACTAAAACAAACAACAAAAAAGAAATAGTCCCACAAGACTTTCAGATAATGTTGTTCTCTATCATGAAATTTTAAATTATTAGGCTTAATATGTACAAAAAAAGGGTAGAGGAAACTATAAAAATTCTATTTTAAGTGGAAAGCAACTCTTAGCAAATCCCAAAGTATTTAAATTATATAGATTGGGTCTTCCGGTGATAGTAATATAAAGCAGGAAATTAATAGCAAAAATATAATTATGAAATTCTCAAATATTTAGAAATTATATAAATGACTTACGTAGTATCAGAAGAAACCATAATGAATTAAAATTTATAGAACTATCTTTAAGCAAACAATAATGAAAATATTGCATAAGAAAACTTGAAGGTACCACTGAAATATTCTCTGAGGGAAATGTTTAATGTTACACGCTTATATTAGAAAAGAAGAAGTTCTTAAAATCAGTACTTAGGTGTCCATTACAAGAAGTTAGGAAAAAAGGGGAAATTACACCTAAAAGAACTATAAGAAGGAATCAGTGAGAAATTAAAAAGATGTGTCAGAGTAGATGAAGTTTTTGACAAGACTAAAAAACCAACAGGCCACTGGAAAGATGGATCAAGAAAGTAAAAAGAAATAAAAGAGACAACAGCATTAATAAAAAAGAGACTATCACTTATCCTACATTGACAATAAAGATAAGAAAATAGC
Organism: Micronycteris hirsuta; assembly: GCA_004026765.1. Classification (NCBI taxonomy): domain Eukaryota; kingdom Metazoa; phylum Chordata; class Mammalia; order Chiroptera; family Phyllostomidae; genus Micronycteris; species Micronycteris hirsuta. The sequence goes on from PVJI01001915.1 coordinate 74,591, forward strand.
ATTTCGACCATTCAGACAAAAATGAATACATTCCTTAAAAGACACAACTTACCAAAACTGCTCTCAAAAGAAACAGAAAAGCTGAGTAATCTATTAAGCAAACTGATCTATAGTTAAAAACTTCCCTAAAGAAAAATTTTAACATCGATGGCTTCCCTGATGACCTCACGTCCAAACATGTAGGGAGAAATACTGTATTTTACCATGTACAATGCACACTTTTTGCCCAAATTTTTGAGGGAAAAATAAGGATGCACATTATACCTGGATATAATGATTACACACTACGAGTGTAACAATCTCGTGTGTAATGCACACAAAAGCATGGGTGCACATTACACACAGCAAAATATGGTACAACGAACCTTAAATACAAACTCTTCCATAATAGAAAAATAGAGAGAATTTTACAACTTATTTTATGATCATAACTGTAGTTTAAAAGCTAAAACATGATGACACTGAAAGAAAGGAAAATATTCCTCATACAAAGACCTGTAAAAATCTTAATAAAATGCTAGTAAGTTTATAGCTCTAGTAGCAAATGAAAAAAAATACATTATGACCAAAGAGTTTATTTGGGAAAAGTAAGGGTAGAATATCAATCTAAAAATCAATCAATTAAATGTACCATACTAACAGAATAAAGGAGGGGGAAAATCACTGAGTCACCTCAATAGTGGGCAAAAATAAAAGACCCAGCACTTATTTGTGACAAAATGCAAGTTCTTAGAAAGATAATGAAATACTACTTTGTTCATCTGAAGAGATTATCTGGGGAAAAATGGCAGCAACTTCATCATGGGGAAAAATCATCACAACTTCCCATGAGAACAGAAACAAACAGAAGGCCCTCACCTCTGCCTTCTGCTCACCTTTTCTCTGAAGGCCCAGACAATGCAAAGAGTCAACAGAGGGAAAAACAGGACAGACATTTAAAAATGAAGCTATCATTATTTGCTGACAACGTGATTGTATACATGGACTGTAGATAAATTATAATTAGTAAGTGAACTTAGTAGCTTGTTGAATCAATTGTCAGTCAATTGTGTTTGGATATGCTAACAACAATTAGAAAAAATTAAATTATGACATTATAAAAGAATTTTAAAATTCAAATACCTAAGATATAAATCTAACAAACCATGTGCAAGATGATGACTCTGCAAAAAAATTTAAAAAAGATACTGATAGACATTAAAGAAGACTTAAATAAACAGACATGCTGTGGTCATAGACAGGAAGAATTCATGCTATAAAGATATCAGTTATTCCCAAATTGATCTATAGATGCCATCTGATCTCAATCAAAATCTCAGAGCATTTTGTAGAAATTGATAAGTTAATTCTAAAATCTATATGGACATAAAAGAGCTGAGAAGAGTAGAAATCTTAAAAAGAACAGTTTGAGGACTTCTACTACCAGAAGTTCTTATTATAAAGCTATAATTATCAAGGCAGTGAGTTATTAGTGCAAGAGTAGGCAAATAAAACAATGGAATAGAAGAGAACGTCCAGAAACAGACCCTCACACACACATCCTTGATTAATGACAAAGATGACTGGAGTGGAGTGGGGAAAGGATTATGTTTTCAAAACATTGTGCTGAGTCAATTGGGTATTTATATTGGGGAAAAACAATGAATCTTGACCTCTACTTTTGTGGGGTGCTGGTAATGTTCTGTTCTTGGTCTGGTAATGGTTACATGGATGTTTTGATTTTGTGAATATTCATTGAGGCATATATTTTTTGTATACACCTACTAAGTGTATTTGGTGTATTTGTAGGTGTATTTGGTAGGTAAAGTCACTTTTATACCAAGCCATAAGATCCCTTTACGTCTACATTATAAAGTCTTCAAATATTAGTTTCCTGAGCATAATCTCATCTACTTGACCTGAGTTGTCCAATATGGTAGTTATGACCCACGGATAGCTAATAAGCACTTCAAATGTGGTGACTAAGTACTTAAAATATGACTAGTACTGCTGAGAAACTAAATTTTAAATTTTTATTTAATTTTAATATTGATGCTTGTCATAGTTTTTTTTTTAATTAAGTGCATTTGGAACAGCTTGGGAATGTGAATTTACTTTTTCAACTGTAAATTTTATGAAATCTAAATACAAAGCAATTACTTCTGATAAAAATTTAGCATCTGAATTGAGATGTACTGTAAGGGTAAGGTATATCATATTTGAAGATTCCGTATGAAAAAATGTAAAAGTCTTGTTAATTTTTATATTGACTACATGTTGGAATAATACTTTAGATATAAAAGGTTCAATGATGCATTATTAAAATTAATTGTACCTGTTTATTTTAGTATTTTAATATTAATTACAAAGTTTAAGATTATACATATGGTTTGCATTGCCTTTTTGTGGGACAGAACTAATAGAAAAAATACACATGGGAGGAAAATTCTTTTTAGTCTTTGTTCATAAAATACATCAGACTAACTAAAGATAGAAGTCAGTAAATGTTTCTCAATCTGGATTTAATCCATGAGGTCAAATTATTCTCACTTAGACACTACTAAAATTGTACTTTAAAAGTACAAAAAAAGTTTTATAGATTTTCCAATCTGCCCTGTAGTGCCTGCTTGTATTTCAAATATATCATTGTCTCCCTAGCTAGAGAGAAATCTCCTTGAGACTTGAGACTAAATCTTTTACCTCTATGCATCCTTAATGCTGCTTGCCTGAACAAGTATTAGGCACTGAATAAATACTTGCCGGTTACTTTCTAGAAGCCCTTCTGTCATAAGAAGTGTAAAAGAAGTCATTCTGTGAAAAGTCTTTTATTTGGAAAGCTCGGCTTTCATTCTTCAATGCTGCTAGAGTGACTGGAAATGAAAATATCAGTATTTGTTCTTCTTGTCCAGAAATTTATCTACTGCTGCTTTGAGCTTTGTGAACTACAAAGCTTCCATTGAAATCAAAGCAAGGTGTGAAGGGAGATAATTGAAAATAAAGGAGACCGAGGATATTGTGTTTCATGAAGAGTTTCCTTAGGCTGAATTCAAAAACTGGGATTTTTCAATATGCTTATGTATGTTGAAAGAGAAGCAGAATTTAAATGTCCAGGAAGCTTAAATGTGATCCATTGATTTCAGCTCAAAATAACAAACTTTTTAGTAATTTCACTGTCATACAAGTGATGAACTTCCTTAAGAAGTAGTGAGCTCCCTATTGACAAAAATATTTATATGGATATGAAGTGCTATCCCATCAGAAATATCAAGGAAACAAGAGCTCCAACAATATGAATTCTAAGGCCTCCTGGAACACTTGGTTTTATTATTCACGTTGAACTTAACTGCCCAGTGGGAACTTCTAAGGATATATTTTCTACGTCCCAATATGTTACACAGTGACAGGTAGCATCACTGAGCCTGGGTATTCTGAGGACAAGTACCTAAACGATTTGGATAGAAGTAGAAGGGGAAATCTTTTAACAAAGCAGCCAGAATCACCCACATCACACACTAAACCACTCACTGCGCTAGGTGGGAGCACAGGCTACCGTAAGTGTGTTCCATGCCCAGCACGTGGTAGGCACTTAAGAAATACTAATCAAGTTCAAAATGGGCATGGCACTGGCACGCATCTGTTCTGTTCTCTCTGGACCTTTTCATCTTCCATGTCTTATTGTGGAGAATGAGGCTCTGTTCAACCTTCTAATAGTTGCAAGAAAGAAGGTGGGGCATTCCCAAAGAAATTACATCATTGTGTCTCCACAGTGGCCTTTTCCTTGGCTTTTCTTAGGCTGGAGTTAGCTTTCTCCCCTTCTAGATCGCAAGTTTTCTTCTGGATCATAAGTTCGTTAGAGTAAGAAAATGCCTTATTCACCTCTTATTCCTCACATCATCTTCAATACCAAACTTGACCAAGAAAGATGCAATAAATGTTCTCTGAAGGTAAGGCAAATACCCATGTTACAATGTCATCCTTTTTTACTGACAGCCAAGATCACATGCACTCTTGTTAGAAACCTGGCCAATGCTTTGGACTTAATGTAGTATTGACTTATGTGTGCCTGAAACTGACTGATGATGGTAGCTCAGAAAAGTGTCCTAACCTCCCAAAGGCATTGTTGCAGATTGGTCTTGTCTTTTTCTCTTGCTTAAAAAAAATAGGTATAGTTGTCTAATTGAAGACAGTGTTTTTCATAAAGAGTTGCTTTTGGTATAACACAATCAATCTGATGTTCTCAGAACTTTCTACAAGTGGCCATCAAAGTTACTAAAGGAGTTGGTGAAGTTTCTGACCACATTCCAAGAATACATGTTCATGTATACAAATGTGCACACACAGTATACATCTCTGAAGGGGGCAGGCAACAAACTCTGGGCTATCAGAACTAGTATGACTTAACAACTTAAAGCAGGAGCTGGAGTTAGCCTAGCCCAGGACATTGTTAAGCACCATAGATTTATTAAATATTCTCCACTAGATTGATCCAAATATCAGTCTATTAAAAGCAGTGGTTTTCAAACTTAGTGACACATTAATATCAACTGAAATACACTTTAAAGTCCCAATATTAAAATGCATAAATGGAACTGCCTTTTGACCCAGCAACCCCACTGCTGGGATTATACCCTAAGAATCCTAAAACACCAATTCAAAAGAACCTATGTACCACAATATTCACAGCAGCACAATTTACAATAGCCAAGTGCTGGAAACAGCCTAAGTGCCCATCAGTAAATGAGTAGATCAAAAAGTGGTGCTATATTTACACAATGGAATGCTTCACAGCAGAAAGAAAGAAGGAACTCCTACCCTTCATGTGAGCATGGGAGAGCATTATGCTAAGTGAAATAAGCCAGCTGGGAAAAGACAAATACCATATGATCTCACCTATAAGTGGAACCTAATCAGCAAAACAAACAAGCAAGCAAAACAGAACCAAAGACATGGAAATAAAGAATAAACTGCCAGTGACCAGAGGGGAGGGGGAAGGGGGTAACAGGGAAAAAAGAGGGAAGGGTCGTCAAGGAACATGTATAAAGGACCCACGGACAAAGACAATGGGGCGGGGGTAGGATTGAATGTGGGAGGTGGCGGTGGGTGGGGCAGGGTAGAGTAATGGGGGGAAATGGGGACAACTGTAATTGAACAACAATAAAAAAAATCCAAATATTCAGACTGAGGACAAGCAGAAACATGATGGGGTTGCAGAGAGACAATGAAAGAACAATGAGTGCTGGTAGGAAATGAGAGAATTAGCAGCTGCTCAGAGTGGGAAATTGCGAGCAGACAGCAATGTCTGCAGTCTTTGAAGAAACTTTTCTGCGAGACGGATGTGAAAGCACTCGTACAGGACTACACTCTGGCCTTCCTGTTGAAAACGGTTACAGATGAATTATTCACATATGCCTCTCCCTTTCTTAAAACACCGCTGTGTTCCACAGAAGGGATATAGGCATACACCCATGAGGATAAACAGCATAAATAGCCGTCACAAAATCCAAAAATACATTGAGATGTGACAACTGTCACAGCAAATCATAAGGGGCAGAAAGCTACCTGCATGTGGGGAGCAAAGGTAAGAAGCAAGAGGGTTTATGATAGAGAACCCAAAAAGTCTCAGAACCTGGAGGTTCTAGGGACCTTGGAAATATGGTAGATGCAAGGAAGAAGAGAATGGTTAAAGTCTACATGAGAAGATTTGAGTTTATTTGCCTCACTATTTCTTTTTCAGAGGAAAATGTATCTATCTCAAATTTTCATGAGGTATGTAGCCCTCCGGGAGTGCTAACTGCATACACAGGTTTCTGAACTATCTGAACTATTACGTTTCCAGGCTTGGGCTCTGTCAACGGTCTCTGGGTGCCCATTAAATCAAAGACCTAAATTGTCGGGGATAAGCAATTGCTAATTGCTTACTTCTCTAGATTCAGTTTTACCTCAGTTTGGCCTCTGATGATTCCTTCTATGTTCACATCAGCTCAGCCATTTATTTTAAAAAGTGTGTGTGAAAGCCCTGGCTGGGTAGCTCGGTTAGTTAGAGCATTGGCCCTATATGCCAAGGTTGTGGGTTTGATCCCTGACCAGGGCACATAAAACAAACACCCAATGAATGCATAAATAAGTGGAAAAACAAATTAATGTTTCCCTCTCTAAAATCAATAAATAAAAGTTTTATAAATAAAGAAATAATGTGTGTTTCCTCACTTTGGTTTTTGGTATGTTTAACAAGGCACTTTTTCTAGATAACTAATGACCATATTTCTAGAAATTTAACTTCATATTCTTTGTACCTTTTGAATATCCTAAATATTTCATAACAATTTTTAGTAGACTCCTAGAACTCCTCTCCCAGTCTGTCAGCCAGACAGCCAATTATATTTCTTCCATGCACAGAAAATTGAGAATTAACTCTCCTAGAGAGGTTACAGAAGAAACATAAGGCACAGATGAGGAACGGAGTGAGTTTTAAAAAGCACTGGGGACTACGTGACTGCGTGGTGAAACCCTCAGTGCCTTTGCCGTACACACTCCGAGAAGGCTGGCAGCCAGGCTCATACCTCCAAGTCTGCATTGGAAGAACACACAGTAAAATAACCAACCCGAGAGGATCCACAGCAAAACAGCAGTCTTTGCTTGAAAAACCTATAGTAAAATCAACCACTCAAACAATGCCAAGCATGTATGCACACACACACTGCTTCTACAGCCGAAGATCCATCTTAAACATGACACAGGACAGCTAGAATCAGAAGACATTTCAGAAACCCTCCACATGAAAGGCCAATATTAAAATAAAGAGTAAAAATTCTGAGAAAGAGACAGCATGAAGCAGAAGAAAAGTTACCCCAACACACACAATTAACATGAGAAAAAGGAAAGTTTTTTCTCCGTAAAATAAGAAGAGAAAGCTATAACAAAGGAACAAACAAATCCAAAAATAAGTTCACTTTGGGGATAAAGAACAGATTCTAAGAACTTTCAGAGAAGGAAAACCAGTCACATGAAAGGATCGGTAATCAGAATTTTATCAGATTTCTCGATCGCAATGGAAAAGGCTAGAATGTAGACTGACAATGGAGAAGACAATGGGTCAGAGCTTTCAAAGTCTTCAGAAACAAGATGCACACTAGGTTTCTATGTATAGCCAAACTATTCACTGAGGGTGAGCATTTTCAAATATGCTAGGTCTCAAATAATTTACCTCTTGGGAAATCAATCCAAGATATGTGATACCCAAATGAAGAGACAATCCAAGAAGAATAAAAACAGGGGATCCAGAAGACAGTCATTCTACCCAGCAGAGTAGTAAACAGAGTTCCCAGGACACTAGAGAAGAAGCAAACCCCAGAATGAATACTGTGCAGCAGCCTAGATGCAAACAAGGCAACAGAGCTCCTGGAGGAAAAGAGGACGTGGGGTATGTCTTAACATATGAGGTGAGATTTATACTTCCAGTGAAAAGTTTGGCATGAATTATTGATAGGCACATTAAAAATTCAACAAAAGTTGGTTTTTTTTAATGCAGCAATTATATTAAGTTCAGTCTAAACAGAGGGACAGGGAAGTGTGTGTGTACTGTGGGGTAAAGCATAAAACAGCAAATCCTCAATTTTCACAATTTTTCAATAAACACTAAAATTGAAATATTACTGGAAATCAGTAGATACCTATACTGATATCAACAGGTATCAATAGAAATATGCTATTTAGAAATCAGAAGATAAATTCCAGAAGATACATGCCCCCAAAGTATCATAGCAATTGCTTCTGAGTAATCACATCCTGGAAACTGAGCGAAGTATGGAGAATAAGAGACCATTGGTTTCATTCTGTCTTATTAAACTCTTATTCTCTGATTTTTTTAAACTAAAATTTAATTTTTAAAGTAAAAAATATATACAAATTATTCTTCAGCAATGTTGGAATCCATGTGTATCTCACTTCAATGTGAGTTCACACTTTGGCTCCTGGGGGTCCCAGCTGCACGGAGTGTATTGTGAGCACACCCCAAGTTCCTGGTGTTAGGTAAGATCCTTTCCTGACATTTAGCCTTGGATCCTGAGGAAGTTCACTGAACTTCTCCTTTCAAATTAAAAAAAATAATAATAAGAAAATCTGAAACAGAGAATAAAAAATTTCCAAGCATTCCTTGGAGCTAAGGGTGGTTCTGTGACAGAGCTCTGGCCAAGCAGATATAAGTGAAAATCTGCAGGTGACTCATCTTCTTCCAACAAGGAACAGGAGTGTGCAGCAGCCTTCTTGGGGTCATGGGCATTCAAGCCACACACAGAGAATGAAGGCTAGAAAAAGCCTGGATATCTAACCTCCTCAGTGAGCCACCAAGCCCGCCTGACTTCAGACTTCTTGTGAAACAAGCAAAATAAGAGCGTTTAAAAAGACTCAAACCACCCTAGTAAGATTTCCTACTGCATTTACCTGCACACAACCAAAGCCTCTTCCCTTCCCCAGATCCCGTCGCTTCTAACAAGCCCAATTAAAGCTGTCAAAGAAAGAAACAGAGCACAGCTCCAAGTACAGATTTTGCTCTCTTCAATGTTCTCTCACATTTCTTTCAGAAGGTGCATGAAGGTGGGAGTCTCCAGAGAAAGTATTGATGGATTGCAATGTCACAGAAGCAGCCAGCCTCCCGAGGCATGAGTCATCACTTCTTTGGCTTGGTGGGCTACTCAGTAGAAACTTTTGATGCCTGTTGATGGGATCACCTAAAATGGCAGAAAAGCCCAAGGACAGCTGAAGCTCATAGTAGAGCAGGAATTGCAGTAGACTTATTTAACTGTTTTGGGGTTTTTTTCATTATAAAAGTTAACTTACTTTGGTATATTAGTAACAAACATGGTAATATTACTATAAAGTGAATAAAAAATCACTCACCTACCCCCTACTCTACCTCGAATATTTTCATTTTTGAATTTTGAGTTCATTTAGAGTCCATGTATCTACATATTCTTACTTTACATAACTATAATCCCATAAATGAAATTTTGCTTTCATTAATATTATCACTATAAATTATAAAAGTTTTCCCATGAACAGTCTTCATAATTGTCACTTTAATCAATTATTTTTTAATAAATTCCTACTATGTGATAGGCACTGATGGGAAAGCTCCAGACTGAGTAATATTCCAGCAAGTAAATGTATCATGATTTATTAGAGTATTCCACTAAGGATGGACATTTAGTTCATTTCCAATTTCTCTTTTCAGAGATAGAAGATACAGTGATCATCTTCATAAGTATAGCTTTTGGCTTCTGATAATTATTTTCAATTTTGAGTAGTGAGATTATTGGATTGAAGGGTATGGATATCTTCTTGTTCTTAATATACTATACCACAAATATTTTCAGTGGGGACCTCCGTTATCTTTACCAGAGTTGTATTATGCTTCCTTCTTCTGGTCAGTGTTTTCTGAATAGAAATCTCAAATGGGTGCATTTTGTTAGAAGAACCCAAGTTACATGTCTGTGCTCTTGCAGCAAGGAAGTTCAGAGAAGAACTGAGTGTCTAGTTTCTATCTTGGGAAATTGAGATACATGGTATTCTGTATATCGGTTTTGCAAGGTAGAAATGTGTTTAAAAAGTATTATGCAGCTAAAATTCATACTATCTTTTTGGATGGGACTAATTCTCCAAGTTGAACCTACAGTATGACTTCATCTTCATCCACTCTACTGAACCTATTCTCACTAAGGTCCCACTTGATTTTGCATCCACCAAATCTTCTGGCCATTCCCTAACCCTTATCTTACCAAATTCTCTTATTTTAGTTTGGCAATTCCTCCTTGTTTCTGAAACTTAATATTTTAGTGTCCATGATCTTATACTCTACAAATTCGCTTTCTTTGCATTAGACAGTTCCTTTTTAGTTTCCTTTCTGGTCTTCCTCCACTGATTTCCAAATATTGGTGTTCCTCGAGGTTTCTCAAGTCATCCACATCTCCTCTGAACTGGAGACCATTTTCTCAAGAAATATTAATCTCCCTCATGGGTTTAACTACAGCCTTGCATCAGTTGGGTTTTGCAGCAGGGAAAATAAGAAACCATTTTATGTATGCCAAATAGAAAGCTTAAATACAGGAAACAACAAACCTTGGAAACGGTAAGAGTGGTCAGGGTCAGGGAAGCTACCGAGAATGTTCTCTGGTCATTTTCACTCTCTCAGGCTGAGTGGATAGGTCTCAAGAGCTCTCCTAGGAGCTGCTTTGAACCTCACATCTGCCTTTGCATCTGCCTCCAATTGTCTGGAAAATAACAGCCTCTTCCAAATCTCCAGTGAGTCCCATCTCAGCCTAATTAACATACTGTACCCCTGTGAAGCCATAGGTGGAATCAGCTTCCTCTGAACCACACAGATGCCAGTTGAGATCAAGACTGGCATCTGGAAAGGAGGAAGAGGGAAAAGAGGAATCCTCAGGTGTCTATTATCCAACCCTGCATCCATTGCCTTCATTTTCTCCTGAGAAACCTCAGGAGTCTCACCATAAACAGTAACTCTTTCTTTAACCCCTTTTCTCATTAAAGCTAAAATCATTTATGTAACATGTAAATCTGTGTCACTCATTGTTGAAACCATTAATGGCTCTCCATAACTAAATTCTATACAAAATCTGCATGATCTCGTCTCTTTATCCACAAGCTTCTCTCTCTAATCCTTGCCTCATATTTTATGCTCCAGTAATATCAAATTACAACATGCCTGGCACAATGCCTGGCGTGCAGTGTGTGTGCCACCAATGGTTATTGAGTAAGTAAATGAATAAATAAAGGAGATAGGATGAGATGACTTGTTTTCATTCTAAAGTAAAAGTAAAGCTAAGAAAGCCTCTGATTCTTTTGTATCTCACTTTCCTCCCATTCTAGGTGGGGCTCAACCATAATGCATGCTCCAAGATGCTTGGAAGCCAACAAAATCAGCACAATCATTTCACTACCCAAGAAGGAGCTCCATTGAATTTTGATTCCTGGCAATTTACAAAGATGTCTTTAGCTATTCACCCATTGTAGGATTAAAAAGAGGGTGGAAGAATTTATCACTTCATTAAAATACAATGAAAGAAACATAATTAAAGCATTTAAGCAATTTCTGGATCACAGAAATTGAATACTCAGTGGTGCAAACACATCCTCAGCCAGTTGGCTGGATGCAGCAGGCCCATACTTCCTGCTCTCTCATAACACTGTCAACCGGCTAGTTCAAAATCCTCTCCTCTACCTCCCCCTCACAAGATAATTTGCTTTAATGAGCTCTATTCTTAGCCCAGAGACTGGAAATGGGGCAGCATAAATCTAGGCAGGGAAGCCTAAAGAGGGGAAATTGGAATCTCCTTACTCCTGTTCATATTTTTAGTACTTTGTTTTTAGCCCAACAACTGTGCCTGCCACTGCTCAGTGCTTTGCACACATCCCATTTAGTTCCCGCGAACGAGTTATGTATAATTACCCTCCTTTTATCAGTGAAACGAAGGTTGAGCGTTTCATCCCATGTCACACAGCCACCTGATAGAGCCAGAATATCTATAAATGGTTCCAACCAGAATCCCAGAGGCCCTGCTTTTCATCACTAGGCAAACCCAAATAGTCAGAGGATTCTCTCTCTGTAGTTTCAGTAGCATTTGGACTCAGCCTGCCCCACACACTCCCATGCTCACAAAGTCTTTCCTTGGTGTGAGTGCACAGGGCTAGAGATAGAGAGAGAGCTCTCTCCTCTTCTTATAAGGCCACCAATCTTGTCAGATGAGGATCCTACCTTTATGATCTCATTTAACTTTAATTACCTCTTAAAAGCGCTATCTGCAAATTCCATTATTAGGGCTTCAACATACGAATGGGGAAGACGGGGTTCAGTCCATGGAAGATGTAGACATCTTTCACACTTTTCTCCTTGACACAGTCCCAAAGCCTTCAAGACTAAAAAGACGAGGTGGAAACCAAGAGTGGAACCTGAAGACAAGTTCATCAATCATCAAAAAGGCCAAAGACAGAATTGTAGCTGTCTGCATTTCTGCCTGAAATCTTGAAAAAAGAAGAATGTGTCTGAAGAAATAATAGAGCTAATATCATAGATGTTCAGTGAAGAGAGACATGCAGAGACAGCAGATTAAAAAATAAATCTATCAAGGTGAAAAGTGGTCAAGGCTCTATTCGAACAGAAGCACAGAATAAAAGTAGACTGGCAGAGAACTGCCCTCCTGGAGAGGAGTCACTGGGCTCCATCAGGTCAAGGAGCCCCTGTGCGTCTGGTTCTCCACTCTGTGCCCCTTCTTAACACAGCACGGGGCCTGTTATACTACTAAGCCCTCCATCTCAGGAAAGACAAGAAAAGGAGAGAGAAGATGAACAGAATGATGAAATTCAAGTCCTTCATGACAGTTCTGGGCGTAGTCGAAACTTTGCATTTCACATTTTCTGTTGTCAGGACAAAGATAAAATCCAGAAGAAAGGGATTTCCTTTCTAGTACCCCTCAGATCTGCTTAGTGAAGTTCGAGAATGGACCCACACTGCCCATCTCTTGTGGGTTTCTTGGTATGGCAAGTCTCTGGCTCAGTTAAGCCACCTCGGGGCTTCAACAGCCATGAGCCAGTTTCTCTAGGAATTCTCTGATTCTTTGTCCTTCAGCTCCTGGCCTTTTCCACTCTCTTCTGGTGGCTTGACTTCTTAGCACTACTGAAAGTTTGGCTCCACCCATAGTTCCCACAGTTCTTTTTTTCCCCCTTTTTTAAATTAAAGGTACATTTATGTAGTAAAACAATTTAAAGCATCTCCCCCAATCTTCCTGGAACCCCTCCCAGAAATAACCACTATTCCTTGTTCACCCATGCAGAGAAACTTTATACTTTAAAGTACTTGATGATCGGTATAAATGACTGCCAGTATAGATAATGATACCACAACCTGTGCCCATGGCCACTGGTCATATGTGGACACATATTACCATCTATTTCATGGTTACTGTAATCTGCTTTCCTATTATAAGCAGATACCACCAAGGGGAATCACATTAAGGTTAAAGCAATGAATCAACTAGACATTTTCAAAGTGCTAAACAAATATCTTACCGTTTGTTTGTTTTTATTAATAGGATTAAAATTTGATTTGTCTCCATAAAGAGTTCTACCCCAAAAATGAATGTGTTTATACTGCCAGCACTTGCTTACTGACACTTAAGTTAGCTGGAAGAATTATGGTGGTGGAAACTATTTACCACAGTCCTCCCAGACCAGGCCACATGGCTGAATCAAACAGTTTATATAGGACTATATTATTATTTATTGTGTGTAGCAAATGGTGAAGAAAGTAGTACTAACTTCTGCTGCTCACCATAGCCCCACCCCAGTCCCAGGAAAGGGTTCCTGGATGGCCAGGACATTTGCCTCCTTAGAATGTACAAGGCTAGTGACAAACGCATCTTTCATGACCCTTCCTAAAACTTTGATTACATCCCCCACCCCCAAGCCTCCTGCTTGACAAGGAGCATCAGAGAAAGGGAATTGTGACTCAAAGCAAGACAAGAAAGTACCTGGGCTCAGCAGGATCTTGTCTTCTATAACAAGGTTAGCTCTAACGTCCATGCACCAGGTAAAACTCGCATATAGCCAAATGATCCTTGAAAAAATACCTGGGAAAGGCACTACCTCTTGATATATAACCTCTTAGTAAGTTCAGCAGAACCAATCACTGATTTTTCAGTTGAGCTCCAGTTGATATCTTCATTTTTATTTGAATGCTGTATTCATGAGGAATGCACATCACTGAACACGAAAATCACCATCCACGCAATGCCATGCCAAATTAGAAGAGACACTTGGGGAATAGGAGAAAGTAGATTTGCACCTCCCATTTCTGCTTTCTCCCGGGCACACACTTACTGAGTGTAATGGCATCAGAGTCAGCAGCACTGTGAAATTATGTTTCTCCTGAATTCCACTTCCAACCTCTGTCATATTGCTTGGTGAGCCTGGTTGGATTCCTAATGGATATAAGCTTAAAGGATGCAACTGCACTCTACAACAGCTGACAACCCTAGACTTGTGAATGCAAGTCAAACATTTGGTAGTGCTCCTGTGCACCCTGAATTATTGCCCATCAGAAACCCTAAGAATATCCCTCCCCTGAAATTACAACATAAGAGACAGACGTGTACTTCTCATTGCCTTTCAATGACCCACTGATAGAAGTAGAGGCCTATTTATTACTGGCTAAACAGCTGTATTTGCCTTCATGAGAAATTCACTAATGCTAAGAATCAACACTTTTATGACCAGGTTATTCCTGGTCATAACAAAGTTATTTAATAACAAAGTTATTCCTACTGGTTCTACTTTATTGGGCATCTCTAATTAAAATAAATTCAGTACACGCTTTACTTCTCATTTTCCAAGTCAAAATTATCTTTGAATAATATTCTCAAGGGTACCTGCTTTTATTTCTTCTCTTTTTAATATGAAATAATCACAAATAGTATTTCAAGATGCATGAGGGATTTTGTATTCATGAGAATGCAAACCGAAGGGAAAATGTTTATTTGTGAAGGATACTTTATTATCTGCTAGACCTGATGACTATCAGTAAATCTCACTTATCCTAACAACTTAAACAGAAAGCCTAACACAAGCTATGCTCTGTGATAGCATTTTCTGAAATTTGTTCTTTGGAACACTATCCTTATAGAATTTTTATAGGGATTAGAACAAGTAAGTTTGGAAAATGCTTTTGTTTTTGAAGAGTTTCTTCTACTGCAGGACTTCTCAGAGGTTTTGATGTGACTTCAGACTACCCTCAAACCTTCAGCTCCTGCCATTGGCTCAATTACAGCTTCTGTCTTGATCCCTATACCCAAGTTCCAACTCACTGCATTCCCTAGTACCCCCATCTCCCTTGGGCCAAAACCTTGACCTTGAACTCTCAACCTCTGAAGAAGTGCCATTTACCTGAAAAAGGTTCAGAGAATAGTCCATATTGGAATCATTATTGCTATGTCCATCCCGCCTGGTAAAATCTGATTATTTCATCCTGCAGAGCAAGTTCACTGTATCTCTGCATCTCAGCTGAGCCAGTTCCTTACACCTGTGACTTGCTCAATTAAATCAAATCCCTGGGACCTAAAAAATTTCTGTTACCGTTTTCTACAATGTCATTTTCCAAGGGGCCTTTTCTAGCCTCCTATTCTTATCCTAAGATGCTAGAACATTTCATTAAACAAAGTTCATTGGCATTACACTTATACTGGGACTGTCAATCTTTCTTCCAAGATAACATTACTGTTCTAGGCCCACACCAGGCCTTGTAACTTCCATAACCATCCAGTAATCTCCGTATATGAGATCAAGGCCTTCGGTGCCAGTATTTGCAATTACCTAGCAAGGCTTTTCTGGGAGGACTGGGACGTTGGTTCCATTATTGTCTGGCCATGGCCACCTAATTTACATGCATAGAAAAGAAGACATTTATATCCTTTGATCTCTTCCAGTGCCTTAATTCTATTGAAAAATATACAGAATCAATAATATTCCACTCATTAAAATCCTTCCATAGTAGACAAAAATCTAACATCAAGGTACTACTGCTTTGCCACCTACTTTAGATAAGGTAACTGACTTTTCTAAGCCTGCTTCTTTTCCTATTAAATCGAGATTATAGCTCTCTCCTAAAGTTGTTGGAGTCACACAGATAAGGCACACGAAGTGCTTATCACACTGCCTTGCTCACGACTAACATTTGTTGAGCTCTACTGGTTTTATTATTACAGAGAACACTCGTTTTACATTTGTGGCTTTGTGGATTTGATCATTTAAAATTTTCACATAAGTTTCAAAGGCAAACAAGAAGAGAAACTCACAGTTTTTCTCACTTGCTCTACAAAGCATAGAAAAGTGATTTTCTATGGCACCTGGCCCATGACTCCTCTACCCCACAGATTTCCTTCTTGGAGACTAAGAATAATGAAGGCAGAAAGCAAAAAGCAAACCAGAAAGTGAGATATGTTTAGCAACACACCAAGGATTAAAAAAGAAGGAAGAAAAGATTAAAGTGCAGAGGTTTGCTATGAAGCAGCCCCTAAGCTGGCTTGAAGAAGTCCCTGCCCAGATTCAAGGCAAATTCAGTTAAAAAATTGGAAAATATGAGTCACAAGTACAAAGATGCTCTCTAAACATCTTGGCTATGATGGAACAAGGGAAGTAGACCATTTAAGAGAGAGTACAGAGCTGTAAGGCTGTGTTGGAGTAAGAAATTAATACCAATATAGTCTTGTCATTTTTTTCAAGTACAGCTTGTTCCCAGAGGCAGTTGAAGGATTGCTGTCACAGCAATCAAAACTAAGTATCCAGTTTCCTTTTCAGAAATCCATTTGTCCAAATGGATTTTCTCCACCCCCTTCCACACCATACCTAAGAATAAATCCTGGAAGTAAAGAGATGACTAGGTACCCAGGGTCTCACAGCTGCTCAGCTCTGCACTCCCAGGACGGAGCCAGCAGCCACTGCAGAGAGAACAGACTGAAGGCCCCGGGGCCTCAGCATCACTCTTGCTGTAGCTGGTATCCAGCAAACTGGAACACAAGGCACACGCAGGCAGCGCTCTCAGCAGCATGTCAGAGACCTGCTCCTCTTCTCCCCCCAACTATTTCAATATACAGGTTGTGCTGGACAAATTTTGAAGATGAAAACAGAGCCCAAGAGAAGAACAAATCTAGTATCTAGTGTCCAGGTTGGCCCCACCACCACTGGAGAGGTAAAGGGGGTGTGCTTAGGTATCAGTTCTTTCAACAATTGTTACCAGTCTTTTATGTTTGCTGCTCTTAGGCAAAGTCTCTATTCACTCGCTAGTGGCGGAATGTCCATGTTTATGGCAAATTTGTACCTGTGCAATTCCCCAGAGATGGACTTGCACAATTTTTAAAATTCAGTGAACAGTTACTCAAAACACCCTAGAGATGTTGTTGCTGGTTTTCCATTCCTATGGCTGTCACCCTAATGCAAGTCCTAACGAGCCCAGACCTGACACCTGCTGGGCTGCCATGCACAACATTGCAGGAATAATCTGCCCCACCAGTACAGTCCTGGGGGAGGGGGAAGCTCTGTGCCTATCACCAGACTCCCCCTCCACTGACTCTTCTCATCTCCTACCTTCCAAGTCCCACTGTGGTCTCCAGTTATGCACATCTCCTCCAGCCACACTTCCTTCTCCTTACAACCTCTGAGTCTTTGTCCCTGCCCATCCTCTGTCTGTGACAAGTTTCTACCTTTCTACCTTCACTTATCCATCAAGCCAGAATCCTCCTGTCTTCAGAACTTTGCCTGGCATGCATCTTTAAACACCAGTGACTTTCCTCTTTTCTGTACCTGAGACTGGAGTCTGAGAGCCTCCATGCTCTAAGAGGGCTCTAAGAGATCAGGCGTTTGGTCCAATGGTCCTCAAAATGTCCTGACAAAATGTCCAAAACACTGCATCCAAATCACCTAGGAACTGACTGAAAATGCAGATAACTGGACCTCAATCCAGATCTAAAACATCAGGATATTTAGGGAATAAGCCCCCTAATATTTCTTTTTTAGCAATTTCCCCAGATCATATGCACAGTTAGTTTGAGACCCATAGACTATCCTAATCTCCTCACTGGATAAATAATGACTTCCAGTCAGTAAACATGGACCAGGCATATTACATCCATGCATTCGCTTATTTAATCCTCACAACGTCTTTATGAAATGAGTGTTATTCGTACTATTATTTTCTCCACCTTAAAGATAAGGAAACTGAGTCTCCCGGAATTAACTCAGCTAAGGTCATACTGGGCGTGGCAGAGACAGGACTCCAATCCAGGTATGACTAAGACCCAAAGACATGCACTCCCGGACACAGAGGCTTCAGGATGAAAGGCAGACCCACATGACGGGCCCTAGCCAGGTCACACCTGAGAGCTACAGGAAGGATATT
Source organism: Micronycteris hirsuta (assembly GCA_004026765.1). Classification (NCBI taxonomy): domain Eukaryota; kingdom Metazoa; phylum Chordata; class Mammalia; order Chiroptera; family Phyllostomidae; genus Micronycteris; species Micronycteris hirsuta. The sequence continues at coordinate 92,529 of PVJI01001915.1, forward strand.
GGTGTGCTTGCATTCAGCCAAGGGAACAAGAGACAAGAGCACTTGATGGGTTCATATAGATACTGGATCTGCATCACTCCAAAAAAGATAATAATGTCAGCATTCCTTCAAAACAGAATCTTTGGGTCTTGTTCATTTCAGATTCTTGCCTTTACTTCCCACTTCCCTGGCTGGGTAAGGATAGCCTCATGGAGACTAAAATAGCAAAACACCCCACCCAGCCCAACAATTGTTTCATAAGGGTCTTCATGCCTGGTGGAAAGTGTTTCTGTGATGATGAACGGTTTCATTGCCTCTTCAATAAGGCCCTTTATTAGTAATTGCTTTTGAGAAAATTGCAGACTGGGGTCCAACTCAAGCACCACTCAGGGATATGAGCCAGGCCTCCCAAGTGTGATTCAGAGAGCTCTAAGAAAAGCAACCATTCTGAAAATTATTTAACACACACAAGTTTTCTCCAATAGTACTGTTTTTATCCCAGTGTACTCCTTCATTTTGTCTTAGAAATACTGTCTGATTGCAAAACAGAGGAAACTAAGGCAATATACTAGTTGTGTTATTAATTTAATAGGTGTATACAAAGATCCCAAATAATTAAGTTAATTATTCACTGACACAAATGGTTCAAGCCAAAATGTTAAAAACTTTTGCCTAAAATGGGTTAACCCCAAAACAAGTCTAGATTAGTTGGTAATGTCTTTACCTTACATTGAGTCTTTTTTTATTTGTTGGAGAGTAAAAATGAATTGCCATGTTGCTGTGGACTTCTCCCTTAGCCCTGAAGACTAGGGGCATAGTCCATTCACTCCCCTGACCCAAGCACTGCTATCGAAGGATGGGCAGGTGGGGTGGGACACAGGTATTGGCCTGGAGAAGAACTTTGTATTTCAGGAGGGGAAAGAGCCCAAATTATGACAATTCATTCTATTTTGGCATTTCTGAGTTTCAACTATGCTAAGATTTTTTTCACATGACTATGATCACCTTTGTGAATGCCACTTTCTTTGTTATCTCTTAAATCAGTAGGTTTTTGGCTTCATTTTTCTATCGAACTATGGGCCTCTTGGGAAATTTCATCTACTGCAAGGCATTAATGACTCCAAGTTTACGATGCTCACATCTTTGTTCCCAGCAAAATCTTTGTCTTCTGAGTCTTAGATTCAAAGCCCAAGTGTTTCAAGGGCATCTCTGAACATCCCACAGGCCCTCACACGTGCCACATCCAATCCTGAATATTCTTTCCCCAAATCTGGTTCTCTTCTCTGATTCCCACCATCCTTGTCAGCACCTGAGCAAAGAACCTTCCAGCCATGTTATTCTACAAAAGAATATTTATAATTTTTCATTTTATTATTAGAAATTTATATTACTTTAATGAGTATATACTTTAGGGAGGAAATAAAAAGAAGAAAGAGAGTCAGTTAAACCAGAGACTACAGTTAAAATGGTAGAAATTCAAACACTAAGAGTTCTTTTTCTCTCCCTATTCCCACAGCTATAATTACTTGCAAGTTGATCCTACTTGACACCAAATCTATGGCTCCATCCTGAAACCCACATCTTTTTCTATGCCTTAGACCAGAGGGAAAAAGAGAAATGGAGGTGGAGAGTAGTACAAGGTTGGAGGATAGAGAACATAGGAGGGAAATCTAAGGCATTTACAAAAAATATATAGTCCAAAGGACAACAGGGAGATTCATTCTTCACAGCACCCAGGGAGAATTGGCATAGAAGGTCCTTTAGGATGCCAGACAAAGACAACTAGCCTTGATTTCCAAAAGAAAGTACACTAACAGTACCTCTTTGTTCCAAAAAATAAAATTCAAAATCATCAGAGTCATATGCCAGCACTGAGGAGGATGCCCCCATTTGCTACTACAGCGCTTAGCTCTGTACAGATACAGCCTAAGGAAAGAAGGAGAAGCAGCTGAGATGATGAGTAGATCAAAAGGTCTGGACTTGAAACTGAACTCTGCTTCTCACTAGCTGTGTGGCCTTAGGCAAGTCAACTATCACCTCTGAACCTCAGCTTCTCTGTAGGTAAAATCAGGAAACTCCCAGCATCATAGCTTTTGTTTTGATTTGTGAGAATCAGTAAGTTAGCAGATGTGAAAGCTCCTTCTAAACACTAGCCGAGTGTTCTTCCGGGTAGCTGGCCAGAAGTAGATTTGCTTCTATTCTGGGCCCAGAATCTGATAATAATTAATGCTCTGGGCTCTTTGTCACCTTGGAGATGCTGGCCATTGTACAGAGCTGTGACCTCCCAGGTCCCAGTGCATCTCTGGTCCATGGATATTGTGCATAGCTCACACCAGGGGAAATTTCTTTGTATTACCAACTGGGAAGTCTCCTAGGTCATTTGTTTCAGGAGGCACTGGAGCACAGTGACAGTCCTGGAAAAAAGGAATAAGATTTTATATTGTTTACGAAAGAATAGAACAACATTGACTCTATCATAACTCAACACTGATTGAAATCTTTATTTCAGACTTGCACTGTCTCCAAACTTCTCTAGAAGTTTATCTTAAAAGGCCTGTTACTACACATTCTTCCTCTCAATCACATAGAAACTAAATAACCTATCATATTTTACAAAAGGTAAATATTAAGTTTATGCATATCCAAATCTTATTGGCCAGTTCCTCCTTGCCTTTGCTATCAGAGCTGGACTAACTTACAGGAGGACTACGTTAGCTACCCTGAGCACCATGCAGATGTTCCTACCATCTACCTCCATCCATCTTAAATAATCAAAGCAATGTTAGGACGCCTTCATAATACAGGAAAATGTCTACAAAATGGTATTGACTTTCCATGTTTCTATAGCTCTCTGCATGTGACAAATGCAGAAAGGAGAGCTCTTTTTAAAGATAACTGCTGGGTTTGCAGAACTAGTACTTCGTGGTCTGCTTACTGTGGAGGGCTAATTCCAGAGCTCAGGGTGTGGGTGATCATGGACAGTGGTCATGGCTGCCTAAATCATGGAGTACAGAGCAAATATTTCCATTCAGTTTTGCATTTCTAAAAATAATCTTTATTCGTTCATATATAAGTGATTTATTAAGGAGTTTCACCTCCTTGGAGTATCCACATGTCAAACTTTATTGTTTTCCCAAATAATTTCCCCAACGATTTAGTATAAAATCCCCATTTCCTATCTAGTAATGTCTCTTTAGGAAGATTCCATGAGGTTCTTGTCCAGTTTAATTTTATATTCCTTCAAAACCATCTCTTATTCCCAGTACAGGTAAGACATACTACTTGAGTGGCTCAAAATGCCTCACCTTTTACATGTTTCCCTCCTCTCTCTTCTAGACTTTAACTTCTTCAGTGTTAGGGCAGGAAAATGAGTACGAAGTAAATTGTTATCATTGCAAAACACATAATAATTTAAAACAATAATAATGATATATTACCTTTCACAGTTTCTGTGGGACAAGGATTCAGGAGTCATTGGACTGGATGTTTCTGGCTCAGCATCACTCATAAGGTGGGCTTCCAATGTTGACCAGAGCTGCAGCCACTTGAAGGCTAGACTCTGGTTGGAGGATCCACTTTAAGGTGGCTCACTCACATGACTGGTATGTTAGTGCTGGTCATTGAAAGAAGTTCAGTACCCCTCCTCTTGGGACTCTGAGAACTACTTGAATGTCTCAGAGCATGGCCATTGGGTTCCCCTGAGAAAACCACCAAAAACCGAAGATGGAAGCTCTAATGTGTTTTACAGCAGAGTCTAGCAAATCTCACACCATTTCTTCCACAGAAATCTGCAGGTCCCGAAGATTAGACTTGTTGCGATGTAAGGAGGGAGTGCACAACACTGTGACTATTAGCAGATGAGGATTTGTGTGTGCTATCCCGGAGGCTGGCTACCACACTTGGAAAAGGCAATTTTCTCCTCAGAGATAAGTGAAAGAGGTTTCAAGTCTCTTCTTGTTGCTTTGTCTTCTTATACTTACTCTTGAACAATCAGTGTCTTCTGTGTGCTAGGCATCCTAATGATGAATATCTTGTAGAGTCGTTGCCAGGGTTATCTTGAGGGACCTGTGGGGCCTCTCCATTCAGAGTTCCTTGACATTAGAGATCTGACTCTGTCTCAACTGTTATCATTTTCCTAGTACCTCCCATCAGAAATCAATACTGTAGCCTTTTTCTACTGAGGTCCCTACAACATCCAGAAAGCATCCCCTCCCAGGTGGGCATAAACCGACTGGGTCAAGCTAACTTTCTGTGTGTCTGCCCAATTCTTGGAAAACTTATGTTTCCTTGGCATACCAAGTACCAGCATGCAGACTCTATACTGCTATCCAATCTCTCTGACCCACCTTCTCTCTCCAGTTCATATTTTCCTGCTCAGACAAGCACAGGGGCCTAAGAGCACACTGTCAAAATAGGAAACAAAGGTAATCCCGTCTTCCCTTCCTGTAATTCCCCTCCCGCTATCTTCACAGATGGTTTTCTTGGAGTCCTATCTCCTCACTTTCAGGGAGGAGAGGGAAAATCTCCCCAGTCCTCAGAGGACTGTGATGACACTTTCCTTCACCCAGGCTTCTTTCACAGACCAGGGAGGCAATGGTGATTAGCGGTAATGGGACTGATTTGACCATTTCTTGATAAGGAATTTCCTGACTTCAACTCTAGGCTGTTCATTTGTAGCCGTCTCTAGAATGTGGGAGTATTTAGCACCTTGGGTGTTCAGTTTTGGCCCTGACCACCATTGAATGACTACCAGAAAAGTTTTGTCCAAGTTAAGCTGAAATAATAATCAGCTATGTAAAGGAATCATATTGAATTCAGAGTAACGGTTTCTCTGTACCTGATCTTCTCTTTCTCCTCCTATGACATTTTAGAATGCTTCTCTGATACTTGGACAAAGAAGTCTTTCAAGTCTACCTGAGAGACTTCTTTGGTGACAAAATAAATAAAGAGTAAGTTGTATCTCAAGTATCACATTGTATAATTCTCACTGGCCACTTGGAAAACTGTATTGATCACTGCAAGACTAACTGCAGACTGGAAAGGTAAGCCTTAATCAATTAGCAATGTCTGCCAGGGGTACAGGTTGGAGGAAAGAGGCAACAGTGATACTGAATATTTACTAGCCTTAATCTATAGTCTTCTGATATTCCAATGGAAAGTTCCCTGTTTAGTTCATCTGTTTCTCCTGTTATGGACCAGCATAGGCATGGACTGTTTGGCCTGGAACAACCTCAATCCCTGTGTCCGTGTCCACCAATGTCTACTGCTTCTTACTTTCAATTTTTTCCCAAAATTCCCTTAGTTTTTATTTCAAACATAATTATGCATTCTGCATACCTTTAGCCTGAACACTGGGACACAACTCAAATTCAATCAAGTTACAAGGACTTTCTGAAATGATGTTCCAATTATCTTGCACAGGATTGTCAATTATGAAACCCATGAATAATTCCTCCTAACCCAAAGATTTATTTCACCTTGACATCAGTTTGGAGTTTATTTTAACCCATCTCTGAGTTCCTCTTAAAGAGAAAGTTTCCATAAATATAAATCCCAGGAAAAATTTGTGAGACTTCCTTTTAAATGATTGAAGAAGATACAAGTTTCACTACAATAGGTTTTAAGCAATTCAGTACAAGAGCTGGATAGTTAAAATAGGAGGACACTGATTTGTAAGATGCTTCAAAATTGGGTAAGTACTATTTTCAACAATCTGTAGTCAGACAACATTTCTGTCTACTTCCTCTACATAATAGCCAGTTCACTTATCAGTAACATAAGGACACAGAGCAATGTTCTATTTCTCCCACCCACTTCTTCCCTTCTCTGACTGGTGCTAGTGAAGAGGGTCGATGATAAGAGAGAGCAAAGAGTGATCTGCCAGTATGGCTGAATAATGCATCAAAGCTTAGTGATGAAAGCCCATCAAGAGAAAGTTTTGTTGGTTTTATAGCTGTTTCTCTATGAAGACTGAATGCCAAAGCCTACCCCTCTGACAGACAGCAAGGTCCTATCCTTCCAGCACAGAGCTAGTGATTTTTGTGACCTTGTGAACCATGTAGTCAACTTCAAGAAGGAGCCTGGAGAGTTGGAGTGGGGGTTGGCGGAAGAGGATATGTTTGTGCAAAGTGTAAAAATAAAAGGTGGAAAACCTAGAGACAAACAGACAAAAACTGAGACCAGCAAGAAAAGGAACTCCCCAATATGCAGCAGTGGCAGATTCCATAAAAAGTTTATGGTAACCTTATGAGAAAAAAAAAATTTAAGCCACACATTTTGTACCATTCTTTGAACTGAGTATGTTTTCAACTAGGCAGCAGTACGATTGCTGTCTGTCGGTTAACCACCTGCACCTGTTTGCTCTTTTATATATTATAGATATAACTGAGGGGTTACACCAGGAACTATCACGCTACATTCCTTAGAGGCTGAGAGTTGACTTTGAAGGTACACTTTAAGTGAATGCCTCTTGGCTGTAGGCTCCTACTTCAGTCTTTCCTGACTCGAGTGTTAATCCTTTGATTTGGATCAAGTCAAAGTTCATTGGTAAGCATTTCAAAGTTGATATTTAAGAACATTTTTTGGTTCCACAGTCATTGTCTTGGTTTCCCCCTTTCCTCTGCCCGCAGCTGAGGGTCAGCCCTACACTCAGGAACCACAACCTGAGAGGAGTCCATGGATGCCTTTTTAATAAGAAGACAAGTACAGACACATTCCTAAAACATTGCAAAGTTCCTCCTTTCTACATCTCCTGGGCCAATACTGTGTGAGTAGAAAAAGAAAAAAGAGAAGAAAAATTCAGCCTACTACTTGTTACCCCTCTGTTAGCACCCACATAGGCATGGATGAAGTTGGCAAACAGCTGTCATACTGATCTTTTTTTCCCCAAAAGAGTTCTTTTGAGTTATTATTCTGAACCATCATAGAATCTATTAGTCAGAGACTCTGTCTAGACCGCAATGAGTTAACAAGGTGGAAAATGAGCCCATCATTTGAAGGGTGGTCTTTGTCTTGTCACATCAGCCAGTTCGTTGTTTCCCACTAAGTTGACTGAGCTGGCTTCTTTTGACAGCAAAGAGACAGCTTGAAAGTGACTTGGCTTTGTTTGGCAATATGATGAGTTTATTATAAAACAAGCTCTGAAATAAAAGAGAAGCCGTGTAGGTTTCAAACCCACCCTCCCCTCCAAATTAGCTCCTCATGACTCAAGCAGGAATGCAATGCAATCTTGGTGTTCAGAGAGACAGATCATGGTGAGTTTTTCCCGTGCAACATAAGAAAATTATAATAATATGACAGGGTAAGCAGATCATAGAAAGACATCCTTAGTTAACCCTGTTCTAAAACTGAGTCACTTGAGGGGCTTCAACTACTCATATGAAAGAAGTCCAAGAATTGTAACCAATCGTCAATCAACATATGCTGAGCATGTTCTCTGCACCTGGAACTCTAATAGCAGTTCCTGTGGGAGAGAGAAGGCCCAAACCCTGACCTCAAATTGCCTGCAAGTTTTTAAGCCAAGAAAGACAAGAAGAAATATTATAAGGGAGGAACACAGGATTGTCTAGACGTCACCTGGATGTAAGCTCCATTCTTTACTAGAAATTCAGCTTTATGTGTAGAGATGTTTCAGAGTCCTGGCCTCCTACTGATGGCATGTAATGGAAATTCTTCATGGCAGGAAATAGAGGCAGTTCCCATTTGTTTTCAGTTCTGCCACCTCAGTCTCTACTTTCATTTATACTTCCTTTATTTCTTCACATACTGCCAAAGCTCATGTCTTTGTGACCCAACTGACAAACAGGTCATGACAATAAAAACTAGCACGTGCTCTTCTGGACCACTCTGTGTTTTAGAAAGCATTTCCCACTGGTAATTTTACATGATGGACTCAACAACCATTTGAAGAAATAAGTAATGTTCCCATTTCGCACATGACAAAGTCAAGGCTCAAAGACTTTGTTAGTTGTTCTCAAAACTGGCTAAGCATTAAAATCACTTAGGAAGCCCTGGCTGGTGTAGCTCAGTGGATTGAGTGTGGGCTGGGAACCAAGCGGTCCCGGTTCGATTCCCAGTCAGGGCATATGCCTGGGTTGCAGGCCAGGTCCCCAGTGAGGGCCATGTGAGAGGCAACCATACATTGCTGTTTCTCTCCCTCTCTTTCTCCCTCCCGTCCCCTCTCTCTAAAAATAAATAAAAATAAATCTTAAAAAAAAAATAAAAATTAAAATTAAAAAAAATCACTTAGGAAGCTTTCAAAAAAAAAAAAAACTTCAAGGCCAACTCCAAAAACATAGGAAGTTATTTTATTATAAATTACCAGTCTTTGGGGTGAGAGGGGGAGAAATTGTTTGTCCAAGGATATGCAAGCCTTTGTCTGACAAAACCAAGTATCACTTATTTATCTTGTCTTCAAATACATCTAGACTATGTGAGGCGCCTAAAAGTGTATTTCGTATAAAGCACAGGTGGCAAACACAGGGCCCGAGGGCCAAATCTGGCCCCCACCTTGTTTTATCAGCCGGGCACCTGGTTTCTACCCGGTGGCAGTGCGGAGCTCTTGCTTAACTATTAAGGAGTAGTTACATTTATACAGTCCTAAAATTACATTCAGCCCTTTGAAGACAACCATGAGGCTGATGTGGCCCCGAGTGAAAATGAGTTTGACACCCCTGAGTAAAGTTTTCAACTGTCTCATGTGGTTCATTTTATGCCACATAGTGGAGGCTCCCCGAGGCGTGCTTTGGTGAATTGCTGTGTGAGGGTTTGCAGACCTGTGGATGTGAGGTCTACCAACCCAGGGTCAGAAGAGAAAGCCCCAGATTTGCAAGGCCCTGAAAGAAATGAGGTTTGTTCCAGTTTGTCAATATTTTAATGAAAAGAAATAAAGGAGAAAGAATTCCACAAGCTTCCAATGAAAATAAGATTTTTAAAATCTGAAAAACAAGGTTGCTGATAAAGTAGAATTCCAGTGTATTTTAGTCTCCTTAACTCCCGCTCCCTCTCAGCATATTGATTTGGAGCATGAATGGGCTTGGGGATGGCCATACCAGTCAGGGCCACCGTGTGTCCTCATGCCCTGTCCAAAGGTGCAAAAATATGGGGAAATGTACACCCTCTGTCCTCAAATCTATGGCCTTTCCTAATTCGGCCATCTAAGGGATATATCTTTTCCTAATTCATATTACTTAATGGGTGTGAATTAATTAGATGGTGGGAATCCTTTCACAAGATCTATGTATATCAAATCACCATAATGTACACATCAAATACCTCACAATTTTACATGTGCGTTATACCTCAATAAAGCTGAAGTAAGATTGAAAAACTAAAAATTAAAAAAATAATTAACATTCCAATGCAATGTAAGTCAGTGAAGTACTTCAAAACTTTACTACCATGAATTATCTGGAGGTCTTGTTAAAGTGCAGATTCAAATTCAGTAGGTCGGGGGTCCTGAGACTCTGCATTTCTAAAATGCTCCCAGCGAATGCTAATGCAGCAGTAGTCCTGACCACACTTTGAGTCACAAATTGACCCTGAAACCTTCTAAAGTGAGAATGGCTGTGTGTATAATTAACTAAAGTAACACACTGAAGGAACCAGAGGCCATCAGACTAGAACTAGAACAGACATTTAAACAGTGCTTAAGAAGAAAAAGAATCCTTCACCTGTCAGTGTGTTTAAAATGTAGAATCAGCAAGTGTGTTTTTGTGGACCAGACTAGCAGGGAATGCTCTGGGGTGATCAAATGTAAGGCAGTGCCCCTGGAATTACACAGCTGGGAGAAATAAGCAGCTCAAGCACCAGCTGATATCCATGTTTTAACATTTTCCTTTGCTGGATCCACCCCATAAACAAGCATTGCAGGATCAATTTAGGAGCGATCACACGAAACCTCTCACTACTGGGAAGTATGAGGAACCAGGGACCAGTCTGAGATTGGGAAATAAAATGTCTCCTGGGAGTTCAACGCTAAGTGAAGTGAAACAGAGATTTGCAAAGTCACCTTAATAAGACTGAAAGCCTCCTAACCTAGTAACAAGACTCTAACCTAATTGGAGGAATGATCATATCTAAAGAAAGTCTTCACCATAAAGAAGGTGGCTACCACAAGGGTCTACAAAAAGCCAAATCACAGAATTAATTTTGTCTCTGCTTAACTAAGGGAGAGAAAGCTTTGAATCAAGATTGTGGTTTCTCATGTAAACAGATAGCATCTGTATCAATATTCAGGACCTGGTGCCACAAAACAAGGTTGTTTGGGAAGCCCATGGGCTAAATTCTGGCTTTGTAAATAAAGTCTTAGTAGACCACAGGCAGGTCCACTCATGTAGCCATTGCACAGCTACCTTTGCACTATAATGGCAGACTTGAGCAGTCTTTACAAAGGCTATGAGCCCACAAAGCCTGAACTGTTTACAATCTGGCCCTTTACAGAAAAAGTTTGTCAGTCCCTACCATAATACTTTTTAGTCATATAAGCAATTTCCCTTGTTCTGATTCAGCGCTCACTAAGCAAAATTCTGGCTATAATTTGGCTTCCTGTATGGTATAGGAGAAATATCAACAAAGGAGAAAGTACTTTGGATATTTGCTATTTCTTGCAATTTTTTTTGTATCAATGGCTGGGGTGTGTCCTATCAGAATTATTGCTATGAGTGATGGTTCCTTTCTAAATTGGCTAAGAAAAAAAAAACACATACTTTTCTATGCCTATAAGACTAAGGCCTAGACATCTAGATTGTGGTGGGTTCACTTTTCTTCTTCTTGAAATACTTCTTAATGATTCTGCTGAAGATCTTTGGGAGTTAAATGCAAGCAGTGAGCCTGGGTCCAAGTCTCTATCCCATAAGGAGAACATTTTTCTTTGTTATCCACAGAGCAAAATTCCCAGACCTACTACTTTTTTCTACACAGAGAGCCAAGTATTTTATAATTTCCACTTTATTCAGTGCTTTATGATTATGTTCCACTTCTGGTTTATGAGGTCTGTCCGGAAAAAGTCCAGCCATTGTTAATATAATGAGAATGGCTTGCGTGGTATCGATGTCACCTGGCAGCCAAGGAGAGTGGACTGGAATGCGCATGTGTGAACAATGACAACCTCACTGTACTAGTCAGTGGGAGCAGTAGACGCCACTGAGTGAGCATGTGTACTATTTGGCCATCACATTCAAAACGAACGAGTGAGCAACGAATCTGCATCAAATTTTGCTTTAAGCTGGAACATTCCTCTGCAGAAACTATCCAAATGATTCAGAAGGCCGCAGCTGTGGGCAACTGGTGATTGGCAGCCTCATCATATCAACATGCCTGCTCGTGCATCATAGTCTCGTGCAGAGTTTTTTGGTGAAACATCAAATCACCCAGGTGACTCAGCCCTGCTACAGCCCAGATTTGGCACCCTGCAACTTCTGGCTTTTCCCAAAACTAATATCACCATTGAAAGAGAAGAGATTTCAGCCTGTCTATGAGATTCAGGAAAATACGACAGGAGAGATGATAGCAATTGGGAGAACTGAGTAAGGTCCCAAGGTGCCTACTTTGAAGGGGACTGAGACATCACTGTCCCATGTACAGTATTTCTGATATCTTGTATCTTCTTCAATAAATGTCTCTGTCATAGCTCATGGCTGGATACTTTCTGGACAGGGCTGTTATATAGGCTTTTGCCTTATTTTTCTATGCACATTTTATATTAGCTTATGTATTTGGGAAAAAATGGAAGTGTTTTATTACATGCTATGAGGGGGGGACACAAAAACACGGAATTTATTTATTAAAATTGTGTATTTATTCTTTCATGTTTAAATTTCAGTCGCCTTCAAAGTGCTCTCCATTTGATGAATACACCTATTGACACATTTTTTTCTACTGCTAAGAACAGTTTTTGAACTCATTGATTTTGATATTTTTTAGTGCTTCTGCCATTTTTTGTTTCACTTCTTCCACTTCAGCTAAATGTTTCTCTTTGAGGATTTTTTTCATCCACAGAAACAAGAAAAGTAACTAGGGGCAAGGCTGGATGCATAGAGAGGATAGGGCAGCAGAGTCATGCTGTTTTTGGTCAAAAACTGCTGAATACTCAGCACAGCGTGGGCAGGTGCACTCGTAAATCACCCATCATGAAATATGTCAATACACTTCCAGCCAAGATGCAGGTGCAGGTAGACACATTGTGCCTCCTCACACAACCAAAACAAGGACAGCAGCAAATTTAAAAACAAAAAACAACCAGATCTGACAGAAAACTGAACTGTATGGAAGTCCGACAACCAAGGAGTTAAAGAAGACACATTCATCCAGACCAGTAGGAAGGGCAGAGACGGGCAGCCAGGCAGAGAGGGCTCACAGCAAGGCAGCGATTGGTGGAATGGGCGGTCTCACATACGTATGCAGATAAACTGGGAGGAATAACAGGGGAGCGAGAGAGACCGTGCAACCCAGGGCTCCAGCTCGGGGAAATAATGCCTCAAAGCCTCTGACTGAAAACACCTGCGGGGGTTGAGATGGCATTGGGAGAAATTCTCAGCCTCATGAGAAAGTTCATTGGAGGGACCCACAGGGTCCTAGAATGTACACAAGCCCAACCACCTGGGAATCAGCACCGAAGGGCCAAATTTGCTTGTGGGTAGGGGAGGAAGTGATAGAAAACGGGCAGAGAGTGGAGCAAGCACCATTGTTCCCTCTTGGACCCCTCCCCCGCAGACAGCATCACAATGCAGCCCCACCCTGGTAAACACCTCAGGCTCTGCCCCTTACTACACAACAAGTGTGCCAAAAAAAATGGCCCAAATGAAAGAACAGATCAAAGCTCCAGAAAAAATACAACTAAGCAACAAAAAGATAGCTAACCTATCTGATGCAGAGTTCAAAACACTGGTAATCAGGATGCTCCCAGAAGTGGTTGAATATGGTCACAAATTAGATGAAAAAATGAAGGCTATGCAAAGTGAAATGAAGGAAAATGTACAGGGAACCAACAGTGAAGGGAAGGAAACCAGGACTCAAATCAATGGTTTGGAGCAGAAGGAAGAAAGAAACATTCACCCAGAACACAATGAACAAACAATAATTCAAAAAAATGAGGAGTGGCTTAGGAACCTCTGGGACATCTTTAAACGTTCCAACAACTGAATCATAGGGGTGCCGGCAGGAGAAGAGGAACAGCAAGAAATTGAAAACTTATTTGAAAAAATAATGAAGGAGAACTTCCCCAATCTGGTCAAGGAAATAGACTTCCAGGAAGTTCAGGAAGCTCAGAGAGTCTGAAAGAAGTTTGACCCAAGGAAGCACACACCAAGGCACATCATAATTACATTATCCAAGATTAAAGATGAGGAGAGATTCTTAAAAGCAGCAAGAGAAAAGGAGAGAGTTACCTACAAAGGAGTGCCCATTAGACTGTCAGCTGATTTCCCAAAAGAAAACTTACAGGCAAGAAGGGGCTGGAAAGAAGTACTCAAAGTCATGAAAGGCAAGGACCTACATCCAAGATTACTCTATCCAGCAAAGCCATCATTTATAATAGAAGGGCAGATAAAGTGCTTCCCAGATAAGGTCAAGTTAAAGGAGTTCATCATCACCAAGCCCTTATTATATGAAATGTTAAAGGGACTTATCTAAGAAAAAGAAAATAAAAAATATGAACAATAAAATGACAACAAACTCACAGCTATCAACAACCAAACCTAAAAAAACTAAGGAAACAACTAAACCAGGAACAGAGTCACAGAAATGGAGATCACATCAAGGGTTATCAGTGGGGGAGTGAGACGGGAAGAGAGGGGGGAAAGGTACAGAGAATAAGCAGCGTAAATGGTAGGTAGAAAATAGACAGGGCGAGGTTAAAAATAGTATAAGAAAAGTAGAAGCCAAAGAACTTATAGGTACAACCCATGGACATGAACTAAAGAGGGGGGAATGCAGGTGGGAGGGGGTGTGCAGGGCGGAGGGGGATAAAGGGAGGGAAATGGGACAACTGTAATAGCATAATCAATAAAATATGTTTTTTAAAAAAATAAATAAAATCTTTTAAAAAAGAAGTATGTGAATGCACTGAAAAAGTCTTCAGAAAAATTCACTGAAACAGAATGCAGCCTCTCACAACAACGCCAACTGGTACACTGATACAAATGAGTCCTAGGACACTTACCTAGTGGGGTAACTACAAGGAACCCACCCTCCAAAATATAATTCCAGTTTGGGGGAGTTTCCCCTCATATAACATCTGGACAAAAATAAAATCCCCTTGCTGACCCCAATAGCATTCTTTTATTTAGTCTAATTGACTGAAATTTTTATCATTCATGTGTCGTTGTAAGAAACATTCAAACCCATAGACAATGTTTATGAGTTTATTTGAGCCAAACTGACAATTGCCAGGAAGCAAAATCTCAACAGATTGAGAAAATGCTCTGGAAAATGACAGTTTTACCACTTATTTGATAAATCAGAATCAAAGGAGAAGATGTAAGGGGATTACATGAAACCCACTGGCGACTGACTAGGGAGGCGGGAGAAAACAAAGTGGGGAAATCTTTGAGATTAGATGAAAAGTAAAACTGATACACACACACTGCTTTTACACTGGTGGGTGTAGGAAAGTTAGCAATTTACAGCACATACAGATTGTAAGCAGGGGGGCAAGATGACAACAAGGGGTTCTGAGGTCTCCTGTTCTGGTGGGAATCTGTGCCCCAGTGGGGGCGGGGGGTGTCTGGAAAAGAGGGATTACTCTGGCATTCTACAGGAATGTTATCCTAGATGCAAAGGACTTTAGACAGGCTCCGTTAAGTAAAGATTGACCTTTGCCAAGGAAGATACCAGCCTAGGACACGCCTTTAGTTAAGAAGTGTTCATTTCAGACTATCTATGTGGTCACTTTCCAGCTCTGAGTTTGTGGCCTCTCTTGAGCTTGTTGGTTTTAGGATGTGGCCCCTTTTTGTCCACTTACTGTTTAACCAACATTTACTAAGTACATACTATGTTGTAGGTACCATATTCTGCTTTGCAGATTCAGAGGCGACATATACACACCTTTGCTGCTGTTTTGTAGTTCACAGTTGAAGGTGAGTTGAACCATTTCACAATCCACCTCCAAGATTCAACAAAATTGCCAAATTGACAGTGCCCGAGCTTATATTCATTGTCTGTTATGACAAAACTAATCCTTCCCCTTTGGATAAACTTCATGTACCTCTGCTCATAGTACGCAGAGTGTACTCAACCACGCAAAGTTTAAATTATCACTTGTCATCTAAATTATTCTCTTTTTTTGAATGCTTTAAAGACATAGTTCCTCTATAATACCTTTGATAACATACCCACAAATTAATGCCTGATCATCAACAAAAAATTCAACATTGAATTTTTAAGTCTACTGCAGTGTCTTTTAGAAGGATACTTATATTTGCTTTTTTGTTGCTCAGCAAAGTTTAAGAAACAACAGGCACCAGCCTCACAGAGCAGCACCCCTGAGCAGGGTAGGTGTGCACGCGTTCCCACTGGGGGTCCCCAGGCTCTTCCATCATACATTTACATGTTTTGTACACTTACATGTTTCATATACTAACGTGTTTCGTACATTTACATGTTTCATACATAATCACTGTCTTCTGGCCTCAGGCTCTCAGCTCAAGAAACCCATAAAGTCTTCCCTCCTGTTCACCACTGAATTCGGCACATTGTTGATCATCAGTATGTCCCATCATGGCTACAGAACAGTCATTTTGGTTTTAGTACATGAGATGGACTAAAGCATCATTCAGAATACTCAGCAATAACTTTCCTAACTCCAGAAAAACTGAAGCATGGTGAGCTCAGAATGGAAACATAGCTGAATTACATATGAACTCTTCTAGGATTTTTCTACATAAAATAAGAGAAATCTTTAGTTATTAAAACACAATTTATAGATCAAAATGTATGAAATTACTTTCCACCTCATGTTTTCACTGATGTGAATAAGGACCACACTGTGTCCATTTTAAATTATCCTTAATGCCACCTAGTGGTGACTGAGAAATTTTTGTCTCAGAAAATTGGTAGTGACTTTTCTAAGTTAGAAATCGTTAATAATAACAATATTGCTGTGGTTGAAAAGACTTATTGAACATCTACAATGTCTCAGGGACTCTGTGCGTGTACTCTGTGTGCGTTATCTCATTTTCTCTTTACAATTGTCTTAATTGGCACTGTATCCCCATTACACAACTGAGGGAACTAAGGGACAGTGATACTGAGTAACCTGTCATAGTCACCCGTAGAGTAAACACCCACGAGAATTCAAAACCAAGTGGTCAGTCCGTTGCTTTCATACCAGTCAGAATATTATTCTACCATAAAACCTCCGCTTTGAATAAAAGGATGTGGTTAATAGACTAACACACATTCTGTCTCATACACACATGCACTAGAAATGCTAATGTGTTTGATAGAAGGCACAATCCTCACTTTTGCACTCCACAACCAATTTCCATCATGTTCCCAGCTTCTCCTTCAAGCAAGATTCCAATCATGTGGGGATTTTTACACATTTGAAATTCACATCTAGCATCTCTAAAATGTGATGAATTCACTCATTCAGGCGACAAAGAGTTACTGAACTCTTATGCACTAGACTCTGTGCTAGGTGCTGAGAGAGCACGAGGGAACCAACAGACACAGTCCCTCCATTCACGGAGCTTAAAGTGCAGCAGGAGGACACATAGACATACATCACACCGACATGCAGTCCTGTCGTGGAGACGGCTCCCTGGAGACATGCAAGGTGCTGGGGGAATGCTCTTAGCAGGGTGGCCTTCCTTTGGGAAGAGGAGCATGAGAAGACTTCCCCAAGAGAACAAGCTTTAAGCAGGTGCTCAGCAAGTGGGAGTGGGGGTGAACCAGGGCAGGGAGAGAGGACAGGGCATCCAGGCAAGGGACCCCAACAGCGAGCAGAAGGGTATCTCCTACCGCTGTGTTCCCCAACATTACGAGCACAATGGTGCAAGCTCAACAGGAAGTCAACATGCAACCCAGGCCCCCTCAGTAGCTTTGCCATAATGGAATTTGCATAAAAATTCATAATTAAACCACATGTTTTCATACTTTGAACAAGTCACTTTTACTGAAAATTCTAAAATTGCTTAATATTGGAACGGTTCTGTAGACCCAAACATAATGATGACTTGGCTTATTGAAATTTCCATTGGCACTTATGAATGTTTCAAATGTGTCTTAAATGAGATTTTTTAAATTGGTTTGAGGTTACGAAAATAACATTTATGACAGATTATATGAATAGTGAATAGTGAAAAAAAGAAGTTAAGAAAGCTAACATTCATATCTTGTAACAGAAACATAAACAGTGTTAACATTTTGGAGTGTTTCCTTCATTCTTTTTTCTATGGATATTTTACAAAAATTGCATCATATAAAAAACTTTTAATTTAATTTATTCATTTAACATAATCACTGTTTCACTTATGAATTCTTTGTTAAGATCATTTTAATGACTAGATAATATTTCATCACATGGACATGTCCCAGTTTACCTAACTCATTTCCCAATTGTTGAGCATGTGGACTGTTCCCAGTGTTTAATATATAACAAATAATATATGAATAATATATTATTTGTTATAATAGCATATAACAAATAATATCTAATAAATAATACATTGAATAGAGCTTATTTCTTTAAAGGCTGGTTTATTCACCAGAATAAAACTCAGTAAAGAGCAGATGTTATTGTCAAGTGATTAACTGGGACAGCTTATTCATGTGTCCGAAGAGAATTTAAGAAAGCAACAAAGCAAATTCCAAAAGCAAAATCACTGCTCAAGAACACTAACTTCCAACGCCCCTCCCCACCCTGCTCTCATGTTTTCCTTGAACTATTAGCTGGTTTCTATCTCAATCATTAACTGCAGTAAACGTTAATGGGTATTTTTGTCATGTTGGAGAATCCCAGCAAGCCATCCTAAAATCCCATTTGTGAAATGATGTGTCACATTAACACATTTTATGGGCTTAATGTTGTGCTCCTTAATTGAATAATTTAATATTTGTGACACTAGCTTGACTTACACAATTACACACACACCACACACATATACACACAAACACACAGGGGAGTTGTAAGCGATTCCATCTCAGCCCTTCTTTATTCTGAACATTCCCTGGTGCTTTTCAAGCTGATATTTAGTGCCTCTTAGATAAGCCAACTTATGAGTTGCTTTTGAGTTGCTGTTTCTGAGCCAACTTCGGTCTTTTTGACATGGGATATGTACTTGATGTCAAAGCAAATCGGGATTGCAACTTTCCTTCTTCTAGCTGGTCCTGTTGAGTAGGTATGTGCCCATTTCCAGGTGCTAGGACTCTCGGACAGAGTTTCCACAGAGAGACATTGACAAGAGACAGACCCTACTTCCGCTGTGCCCAAAGCAAGGCAGTGCTACATGAGAAGTGACGCTCTGAACAGTGGTGACGAGACCTTCCAGACCCTTCGACAGTCCCTTCACTCCGTGTCAGCGTCTGAAAAGAGCAACTGTGTAGGCCATCCTCAGTGACCACACAAAAGGACGCCGCTCAGCCCGAGTCTGAGGGAAGGGAGGATGTTTGGGTCAACACTGGCATTTCAGAGTCAAACTCTGCAGGTTTGGTTTCTGTTTCATCCATACATCCTAAATGCCCTAGGGCAAGGAAGTTACTTAACCTTTTTGTAGATCACTTTTCTTGTTTAAAAATAAAAAAAATGGAGATAACAATAGTGCCTAGTGTATGAGACTCTAGAGAGGATTAAATGAAGTAATCCAGGGAAAGCTCCTAACACAGTGTCTGGAACATGGAAAGCATCCAGTGAACTATACATTATTATCATTACAACTATTATTCATATGTATCAATGAGTTAAATATTTCACATCTATTAGATCAATCTAATGGGGAGCATACTGGGCACCAATCTGTATTGGAAATGCACAACTTGTTGGAAGGGTAGAGGACAGGTAATGGATACCTTAGAATTACCTCCACCTAAAGAAATATTTCCTTTTACTCATCCCAAAGCTTTATGAAGGCAGGAACCTTGTCTGCTTTCTTAACTAGCAGCAAGCCTGACATGTAACAGGAGCATACATAGTATATATTTAAATGGGTAAATAAATAGTCCTAAAGCAACTCCCCAAATTCACTAATGCCTGTTTCTGAGCTCAATATTTTATCTTTTTTATAGAAATCACCAAAAAGGAACCTTTTCATCAAGCTTTTCCTTGACCTCAGACAAGCCACTGCCCTTGGCAAACACAGAGACAGTACTGGCTTTCTCAAAAAAATACCACAGGTCAACTTCAGGGGCCCACGGGCATAGCACAAGGTTCACGACCTTTTCTAACGCTTCAGAACGGGTATTGCTCAGCCATTTTGTAAGTTGCCAAATTAGTAAGAAATTCTCACTCCATGCAAAGTGGAGACTGCATTTAAAAGTTGAAATATTATTAAATGTGCTGTTTTCTGAGCCCTCATTCAACTGGAACCTTCATCTGTAAACACCAAAAGGGTATTCAATCCCCAAATTGTGTTTGGAGTTTTGTTCATACCATTCAGTAATGAATCCATAACATTTTACCTCTAGCTACAGACCAATTTATAGTACTTTCTATGACCGCATCCCTTTCTCTAACCAAGTAATCTTTCACTTCCCTTGCAGTTCCTTCCTTCTTGGGTGTGTGTGTGTGTGTGTGTGTGTGTATGTGTGTGTGTGTTTCAGAATGCCCAAGCCAGAGCAATTTGCAGAAATACGCAGTGAATATTCCAGGATATCAGCCTCCTTCCATAAATCCTGAAGTGGATGTCCCTGGGATCACAGTAAAGACGCCCCATGTCTAGAGGGGCCATCTCTTCCTACTTCGTGACAGTTGCCCTGGAATTTGATCCAGCTTACCATTTATCCAGATGCTTTTTATTTGTAATGAAGTACTATTAGAAATATATAATATTTGTTCCAAAACAATCCTGGGTTGCATTGATCAACCCTCACCTTGAGTTTCCATGCTCTCATTTGGCAACACGTGAGATGCATTTGCAGGAAACAGGACCCTCATCTCAACATGTGCTGCCTTCGGGAAGGTCACCAGCATCCCCCTCTCTCTTCCTGACCCTTCCCAGCCAGGACAGAGCACAGGGTGCTAACACGAAATGTGCTTGCTTCTTCTGGTTTCGGGGGGTGGTATTTCATGTAGTAAGTGCTAAAAATGTCAGCCTTTGAAGCTTTTAGCAAATGGCAATTATTGAAAACAAAGCTGTGAGCAAGAAGACTTTTAAATCGATCTTCGTAAAAGACAGAAACAAAACAATTTAAGCAAGGGGTCAAATGGTACAGAAGATTTCATTTTGAAATTCTATAATTGTACTCGGGAACATCTTGATTTAGGGAAAGAAAATCTGACGGCGCCCCAGGGAGGAGGAATGAAACAGTTCGCATACCAAAGACAGCTAACCAAACAGAATGGACTTCTCAAAAGCAATATAATTCTGAGCAGAAATCATTTTCACCTAGAAGTTTAAATCCTACAACATTATTAATTAAGCTGGAGATAGAATAAAGACACTTTACAGGGGTGTCCAAACTTCTGCCATCGCTGGGCCACACTGGAAGAGGAGTTGTCTTGGGCCACAATTAAATACATCGTGACATGTAATCACAAAAAAAAAAAATCTCATAGTGTTTTAAGTAAATTTACGAGTGTGTGTTGGGCCACATTCATAGCCATCCTGGGCCTCATACGGCTTGCAGGCTGTGAATTGGACACCCCTGGACAAGCAATCTCTGAAGATATTTACCTCCTGTGCTCCTCCATCAGGAAGGTACTTTACCAAATGACCCCAGGAAAGACACAGAACCCAGGAAAGAGACCATCCAATATAGGGGACAAAGGAAATTCCTAGGATGAGAGTGAGGACAGACCCAGAATACCACTGTGCAGTGGGTATCGAGAGCAGCTAATCAGATCGAATGATGCAAGGAGCTTCCGAGGGGAGCCTCCCAGAAAGAAAGGAGAAAAGTAACAGAGATGCCTTGATTTGTTGCTTACACTGTAAGCCATTCTTTTGAGAAGTTTGAGGCTGGTTTAGTTGGGTAAAATTAAAATAAGCAGTGAAAACAGGGCATTTATTAACCTAGGGGAGAAAAAGTTGAACAAGAAAGAAAATATATCATAATACACTATCTGACTGAGCTACTACCAGTATGTATACTGTTATAATGGCAAAAACACCCACTATTTTTGTACCCAGTTGTGATATAACCATTGGGGGTTTAGCAGACATGGGGGGAAGGGGTTCAAAATGTATTAGTAAGAAACTAAGAGCTAATGTTAAAATTAGTCAGCAAAAATAAATAGACATACAAGCACATTATTTGGAAATGGAGGTCAGTTCAAGGACAGTTGAAAGCGGCTGTGTCTGAGTGTTTCAGCAGGAGATGAGGAAGGAAAAAACAGGGAGCTCCTCTTTTTTTATTGTTCTTATTAACCTTGGAATACTCTTGACTTAAAAATTATGTGCATGTGTTATGTGGATTTAAAAAGGAACCTTTCTGATTTTTCCTCCCAGTATCCCCAACCCTTTTCAACTATGGATGGGGAAGGCATAGGTTTGGGAAGAGAGGGGATGAACAGGAACTTGGGGCAGCCCCGAGGACAGGCGGAGTGAGAAGGTAATTGACTTTGCAGTTAGCTGGAGGCCAGCCCTGTGGAGAACGATATCAGAGAACCCTTACTCAGAATGCTGAGCTTGGCGCGCTCATCAGAACACCTTTCATAATGACAGAGTTAGAGCCTGTCATCAGAGCTCCTCCTGCAAGTGATCTGGAAGAATGAACAAATACCTCGGCAGGCTCTAGCAGTAGGTATTTGTTCTAACTAAGGGTGTCAGTCTGCTCAGGTCTGTGTGTGTGTGTGTGTGTGTGTGTGTGTGTGTGTGTGTGTGTGTGATGCTGTTTCTGCCTATATAACTCTCTTCAGTTTCTACAGGTCTAGTAACTCAGGAGACAACTGTTAGAGAACTAGTTAATGGGATGCGAATGTGTGCCTGGGTCTTTAGCTGGGCTGGCATCCCTCTTGCATTATTAGCTATGCTTGGTGCATTTTAATTTTTCCAATGATTCTTCATTAACATTTAATTGCAGATAATAAGGAGGAGAAGGTTCGAAAATGCTTAAGCAAGAATCAGATGATTATTCTGTAGCCCCTGCTAACAGACTCCATCCCGTTCCATTAAAACAATGTTCAGTGAGCATTACTTGGGCGCTGGGAGGAAACAGAAAACATGAGAATCAGACCTGGATTCAGCTGTCGGGGGGTTCACCACCTAGCAGTAGAAAGAGACATGCATAGAAATATCTTTATTTACCAAAGATGACTCAGTACTAGTGTGGGGAGTCCCAGGTGAGAGTAATTCTGGCTGGACAGGCTCTGGATGAGATTTGAGCTGAACGTGGAAGAGTAAGTAGGATTTATGGAAGCCAATTAGAGGAAATAGTGTGGGAAAGAGCATGGAGAAATAGATCACATTTGGAGATTGAAAAATGGAAGGATGTTGTCAGACCACAGCATATGCAGGGACAGGGGAATATACACTGAAGATACAAAAAAGCTGAAAGCAGAAACATTTTGGGAGGAAAGATAATGACTTCAGTTTCCTATTTGTCAAATGTTTCTTTTGTAGTGAAGTCCTGTTGCCTGGGAGATTGAAATAATGCCCCAAACAGAAATGAGATGATTGGACAAGAAAAGTTGTCTGGAATTCAATGTTAGTTATGTTGATTTTTGAGGGCACGTGGTACTTTAAAAGCAGTTAGCATCTGTTTGTAAATGTGACGCGGAAGAGCAGGTGAGAGGGCAAGACTGAATTTAGAGATTAGGTATCGGGGCTACAGCAGTGACAAGCCGTCAGGGTGAATGAGCTCACATGAGGGATGAGCAGATGACAGAAGACCAAGAATAGAGGAGACGATTAGTGGTCAGAACCAACAAATGGAGACAGAGAAGAGGGAAAGATTACAAGGGTCACAGCACAGCAGAAGAGAAAGAATGTGTCATGAAAATCCAAAATAGAGAGTGTTTGAATTGGTGAGTGGTCAACTATTAAAAGTCCTTCATGCACAACTGAGAAAAACCTGGGAAAAGTCGAGTTAGTCGGGTAATTAAGAGGTCACTTGTAAATTTTGGAAGTAAAAGAGGTGGGGGCAGGAGTAAGTCGTCAAAGAAAGAACGGAAAGAGATGAGAGGAGAAGGCAGTGTAAACCTCTTGTTTAAAGGAAAGATAAAGTTGATGGAAATTAGACTAGATAATGGACCTCTTGGTAAGTGGGGTTAATTACATTAAGCCTGTGGATTTCATAACACCTGTCAGCAAACAAACAGATGCATCTTCCTGTGGTGATATATAATATTTCTACGCCATGTCTCTACCTTCTAACTATTGCATTCTCTTTGATTTTGCTTGGCACTTGTCAATTCATTTTAGAGAGATTGAGATGAGACAAATTGGGGAATTAATTAAATTACTTTCTCTCTTTATGTATTTGGCAACTTCATGTGGTTCAAACCAATTATAATGAAGTAAGAAATTATTTTATTAGTAGTAATTAGCAGTGCAGTAGTACAGGCACATCCAGAGCTCCAGGGACTTGAGACGCGTTTTCCAGCTTTATGGTCTATCAGTCTTTCAGACAACGGTCAGCAGAGTGTGCTGGAGAGTGCAAATGACAGCTTGACTGCAAAGAGGTGTGTGGCCGGAGCGGACTGCGCAAGGGGAGAGGGAGGTCACGGAGGAGAAGAGCGCTTTAGGAGAGCCTCACAAGCCGTCCTAAGGACGTTGGCTCTTATCCCGAGTGAAACAGCGCATAGTCACATACGCCAGTTTCTCAGCCACGTCTGCCTTTCATATCATGTCACTGTCACTTTTCAAAAGATTTTTTAATATAATTGTATTACTTTTAAGTTCTATAAAATTGTCTACAGTCTTCTTGAAAGTTATACTTTATGACTAATAAATTAGAAGTTGGTATCTTCTATTGACTGTTATTTTTTTAGAAAAAGCCATAATAGTTTTAATTAAGAAAATTTTCTCTCTATTGGTGCTTATGTACTGGTAAGTGTAAATTCTCCTCTCTGGTGATGTTCTTGACACTAATTATCTTCATGATAAAATTTTTAATAATTAAGCCTAGATGTTTTCACAGGTTTGCCTTCATTTGTAGTACCTGTTCTTTGACAGATATTTTCAAAAGACAAACTTGTTGAATTAGTTGTCTCTATTTGTGATCATTTTGAATGTGTTGCTGTTGTTGGATGCTGCAAAATTGTAGATTTTATCCATTTCATTCCAGTATAGAATATGATTTTGTCTTATTTAACTAGAAGTCCATTAATATTTGGAGCAACAATTATGTGCCAAGCATTATATTATTTTACTGGTTTCCCAATTATTTTTATCTCTGCAATTGACTTCTGATGCTACTGACCTGGAGTTAGGTCAAACTTCACAGGTTAAGGGCAAACTTTCATTCTAGACTGCTCTCACTCCAGACACCAGCCATAAGATCAAGGGTACCAGACCATTCCTGACCAGGTTTGAGAACACAGGTGTCTGGCTTAAAAGATGGCAGCTCTACCTACCCTTCAAGACAGCATGGATGGAACTGAAGAGCATTATGCAAGTGAAATAAGGCAGGCAGTGGAAGACAAATACCATATGATCGCACCTTTAACTGGAACCTAACCAACAAAACAAGCAAATGCACAAAACAGAACCAGAGACATGGGAATAAAGAATAAACTGACAGTGATCAGAGAGGAGGGGGAAATGGGATAATGGGGGAAACAAGGAGAAGGGGCAAGCAAAGGAACATGAATAGAGCATTCCTGGGCACAGAAAATGGGGTGGGGATTGACTGTGGAAGCAGGGTGGGGGGACAGGGCAGAAGAGAGCAATGGGGAAAAAGGCAGGACAACTATAACTGAACAACAATGAAAATGATAAAATAAAATAAAGTAAAATAAAATAATAAAATAGACTTCCAGACAAGATGGAGGCATAGGTAGATACACTTTGCCTCCTCGCACAACCAAGAAGGATAACAATAAATTTAAAAACAAAAAATAACAAGAACTGCCAGAAAACCAAACTGTATGGAAGTCCGACAACCGAGGAGTTAAAGAAACATTCATCCAGCCTGTAGGAGGGGCAGAGAGAGGCAGACGGGGTGAAGACTCACAGCAAATTGGCAGCTGGCAGAGCAGGCAGTCCCACATTTGTGTGCAGATAAACTGAGAGGAACAGCTGGGGAGCAAGACAGACCATGCAACCCAGTGCTCCAGCACAGGGAAATAAAGCTTCAAGACCTCTGACTGAAAAAACCTGTGAGGGTTCAGGTGGCAGGAGAAATTCCTAGCCTCACAGGAGAGTTTTCTGAAGAGACCCACAGGGTCCTAGAATGTACACAAACCACTCACCCAGGAATCAGCACCAGAAGGTCCCAATTTGCTTGTGGGTAGCGGAGGAAGTGACTGAAAGTCAGCCAAGAGCTGAGCAAGAGTCATTGTTCCTTCTCAGACCCCTCCCCTCCATACAGTTTCACCATGCAGCCACAAGGGTTGCCCCGCCGTAAGGCTCCACCCCTTACAACATAAAAGGCGTGCTGAGACAAAAAAAAAAAAATATATATATATATATATATATATATATATGGCCTAAATGAAAGAACAGATCACAGCTCCAGAAAAAATACAAGTGATAAAGAGATAACCAGCTTATCTGATGCAGAGTTCAAAATACTGGTAATCAGGATGCTCACAGAAATGGTTCAGCATAAGCTCAAAATAGAGGAAAAAGTAAAGGCTATGAAAAGTGAAATAAAGGAAAATGTACAGGGAACCAACAGTAATGGGAAGGAAGTTGGGACTCAAATCAACAATTTGGAAGAAATAAACATTCAACCAGAACACAATGAAGAAACAAGAATTCAAAAAAATGAGAGGCTTAGGAACCTCTGGGACAATTTTAAATGTTCCAACATCCAAATCATAGGGGTGCCAGAAGGGGAAGAGGAAGAGCAAGAAATGGAAAACTTATTTGAAAATATAATGAAGGAGAACTTCCCTAATCTAGCAAAAGAAATAGACTACCAGAAGTTGAGGAAGCTCAGAGAGTCCCAAAAAGTTTGGACCCAAGGAAACACACACCAAGGCACATCATAATTACATTACCCAAATACAAGCAGAATCTTAAAAGCAGCAAGAGAAAAGGAGACAGTTACCTACCAAAGAAGTTCACATAAAACTATCAGCTGATTTCTCAAATGAAATCTTGCAGGCAAGAAGGGACTGGAAAGAAGTATTCAAAGTCCTGAAAGGCAAGGACCTACATCCAAGATTACTTTATTCAGCAAAGCTATTATTTAGAATGGAACAGCAAATAAAGTGCTTCCCAGATGAGGTCAAGTTAAAGGAGTTCATCATCACCAAACCCTTATTATGTGAAATGTTAAAGGGACTTATCTAAGAAGAAGATCAATACCATGAGCAGTAAAATGACAACAAACTCACAATCATTAACAACTAAGCCTTAAAAAAATAAAAACTAAGAAAACAACCAGAACAAAAACAGATTCACAGAAATAGAGATCACATGGAGGGTTATTGGCTGGGGAGGGTGAGGGGGAAGAATGGGTGAAAAGGTACAGGGAATAAGAAGCATAAATGGTAGGTACAAAATAGACAGGAAGAGGTAAAGAACAGTGTGGGAAATGGAGAAACCAAAGAACTTATATGTATGACCCATGGACATGAACTAAGGTGGCGGAATGCTGGTGGGAGAGGTGATACAGGGCAGAGGGGATTAAAGGGAAGAAAAAATGGGACAACTGTAACAGCATAACCAATAAAATATATTAAAATTAAAAAATAAAATAAAAGATGGCAGCTCCAATCTCTTGAATATTATTTATTATGACTGCTAGGACTTCTTTTATGATTCAAGCTTTTTGTCTTCTTTATAAAGACAAGAGTTGAAGACATGGTACCTTAAATTTGTATAAAATATATACATTTTAACTTAGATTTATATGGATCTGAAAGGCTCCTTTCTCCAACATTTCATTTTGTCTTCTCCTAGTTCCATTCCCCAAGTTCCCACATTGTAACTATCACATCTTATGATCAAGGATTCAAGGATCATTATCCAGATTGTTGTGAACTCCTATAAATCTCACCCTTTATCCCAAGAGAAACCATCTCATCAACTTTCTATCACTTGGTATCCTCACCATTTTGTGGTATTTTGGGGCTCAGGGCCCTCCCATATGCTCAGCGTCATTAAGGTGGAAGGAAAATGCCCAGAATTCATGGACTCTAGAGACAGGAGAGTTTCTACAGATGCAATCAATAATTGCAGGCTTGTGACTTATAGATTGCCTATTGCAGAATGGCAGTGAACGAAACACTGCCTGATGTTGAAGCAGCAACATCTTCAAATCCCCAGTGCTGAACTAGAAAATCTGAATGGCCTCTCAATTCTATTGACAGGACCATAACATTAGCTAGCTATTGTGTTTGCCATCTATCACGTACTCCACAGATTAGGACCTTTGTTATCATTGTACATGACAATGAAGTCACTGTTAATAGATTCAAAAAAATTGGAGAGAGAAGAGGCTGGTTCATCTCTCATACTTCTGTCCCACAGGTTAATGTTTTAGGATTTCAGAAGTCAGAAAGCAAGAAGCCACTTCAGGTGCAAATAAAGTCTCAAATCCCACTCCCCAGCCCACCCCACTCCTGCCCAGTTGAAGAGCCCTCGGGAGAAAGAGTTAGGGAAGACCTAGAGAGGCAAATTTCAGCAAAAACAAATAATAGATAGATGATAGATAGATAGATAGATAGGTAGATAGATAGATAGATTGATTTGGGAGGAGAAAATTATTGTAGAACATCAAAGATCAAGGTATTGTCACTAAGAAAATACCTAAAGCAATTTGACTTTCATTTTGACATTATCTTTTTTAACTGAGAATATGTAAACTCTTCTGAACACTGTACTATCATGGTAATTTTTCTGTTGAGGAGTCAATCCTCCACAATCCATCACAATTCTGAGTCTTACTGCCAATTTTTACATGATGCTAATCACCAAGGATTCTGATAAAACCTTTAATTTAGTGGGTCCAGAAAAAATACCAAACTCTACAAAAAGAAATTTGAAGAATAAAACATCAGAGTTCAATTATATATCACAATCCGATCCTTTTTTCCTGGTTAACTCAAAGTGTTTAAATTGGCTAGATATCTACTCAAAATTAGAAATACATTAAGTGTCTTTTAATGTCTTCCCTAGAAATGTTCAGTTATTAAATTGAATCCACATGAACTAGATAATCTGCAGAAAGGAAGTGAAGCCATGTTCTTCCCCTATGACCTAGAGTGGAAGAAAAAACCACAACAAAATGCTTTGGAGAAAAAATATATATTAGGCTTGAGGTTTTCAATGAGCAAATTCATCAGGTCATGTCCCATTTCAGCTTGCCTGCACAATCACAGCCACAGGATTGGAATGGAGGTTTTGGGGGGTTTTTTTTAGTGTATTACTTTGAGCTGAAAACTTATTTTCTATTAAGCAACTAAAAAATCGAAGGTCCATCAGTGAAGCCCCAACTATGAGGCCCAAAAACACACACAAAAGTTGAGCGCATCAAGTTGGCCAGGAAGCTCGACCATCTAAAAGCCGTCCGGCACATCCTGATTTCAAAGTTAATCCTAGCGGAACCTAATCAACAGAACAAACAAGGAAGCAAAATGTAACCAGAGACATTGAAATTAAGAACAAACGGACAGTAACCAGAGGGGAGGCGTGAGGGGATAATGGTGGGGAAAGGGGGAAAGGATTTCAGGAACAACTATAAAGGACACATGGACAAAACCAAGGTGGGGGTGTGGAAGCAAGGGAGGGAGGCGGGTTTGACCGGGGTCAGGGGGAGTGGTGGGGGCAAAGGCAGACAACAGTACTTGAACAACAATAAAATAAAATAAAAGATGAAAAAATAAAAAATAATTAAACTAAATTAAATTAATCATAAAAAAATAATCAAATGGGAAAAGATCTTCAACGATATCCAAGGAACATTTTCTTAAATAGCAACAAAGTTAGAAACTTCCTAAATGTCAGGATATAAAGGATTTTAAATAAAATATGAAGCAACCATGTGATGAATATAGCGCAGCTTTTATAAATAATGATACAGGGATACACCTATTAATGTAAAAAGCATTTTTTATTACTAAGCTAAAAAGGAAAGTTACACTTCAGCATGCTCTGCATGCTCTTATTTTTGTTATATGTGAGTATTTTATACTATTAATACAGTACACATCTGGAGAATGTACAAAAAATTCATACAATTTTGTGTGCAAGGCAGAAAGCTAATTTTTTCCATTTGTTATTCTGCACTTTCCAATTTCCTGCAATAGATTTCTTATATAACGAAAATTTTTAAGATTTAGGGAAGATTGCAAATATCAATTAAAAAAATAGCTGATTTCCACGGCAAAGTTGTAAGAAAGGAACTCCTTTCCTCAGTGAGTAAAAATTAAATGTGTTTTTTTTTAAAAGATTTTATTTATTTATTTTCAGAGAGAGGAGAAGGGAGGGAGAAAGAGCAATGTATGGTTGCCTCTCACATGGCCCCCACTGGGGACCTGGCCCGCAACCCAGGCATGTGCGCCGACTGGGAATCAAACCGGGACCCTCTGGTTCCCAGCCCGCGCTCAATCCACTGAGCTACACCAGCCGGGCTAAATGTGTTTTTATCAGGAAAAAATATTTTATTTTGTTACCTTGCCTGAAAAGCAGAAAGCTAAGGTGGAAAATGCTGATTTATTAGGTGAGGATCACTCACCGCTTTATGCCTGGTACAGTCATTTGTGAAGCTGCTTTCATTGATTTAGTCAGCCACCGATCAGACAGTAGTGGAGAGAGGACAGCGGAGGGGTGAGGGCGGTGGGGAGTGGGTCTCTGAGGGGCGTCGCTGTGGGGTGAGACAGAATTGCCCTGGGGATGCCTGCCTCAGGTCAGCATAGTCCAATCCCAAAGCCTGCTTTTTAAATGATACTCAAAAGTAATTCAACCCTGGAAAGACTTCTCTTTGCTCAAATTTACCCTAAACTGCAAGTGATGCAGACAGCTTATTGATTGATTTATTACAAGAAACCTCGCCAAGTAGAGCAGAACGCTCCAGTCATTAAAACAGTACGGACTTTCCCCTGAGACGCACTATTTGCCAGAGCAAGTGACAGGTCAGACAAGTGTTTCAGAAGGCATGTTCTGACAGCTGGGCGGGATAAATTAGAAGGATGTCCATATGTCCTAATTTGCTTGGGAAAGTCATTGTTGATGCCTGCTTTCTGAGTGTAATGTTTAATAATACCTCCATTTCATTCTCAAAAGTGCCCCAGTTTGGTTGACAAATTATATATCAGCCTAATTGGAGAAGACAGTAGTGAGACCTTGGAAATGAGTTGTTAAAAGATTATTGAAAAATCCACTAAAGAAACAATGAGAGCTTAAACCTATGCTGCAGAAATGGGATTGGAGAGAACGAAAGGAACTGAATTAGGAATTTGATGAACAATTGCATATAAGGAGTGAGAGAAGAGTAAGAATCTGATATGACTTCAACATTTCTGCCTTTGAAAATTGGGACATGTTGATTCTAGAAGGAAGTTCGGCAAGCAGGAGTCAGAGTTTGGTTTTAAAACTGTTGGATTTAAGGCGTCTGGGGGAGGTGCAAGAAGAGGTCCTAACAAGCAGCCAAACCCGAGTTCAGAAGGAAGGGTCTGGCCAGGGATACGTCATTCAAAATAGGACACCTGTCTGTGTGCCAGAACCAGAGCAGGATATGCTCCTGTATACAGGAATGAAGATCTGGGTGGGCAGACTTTCACAGAGAGAAAAAGGTCATTAAAAAAGAGATAAATGAAACAAAATATAAATATACAGCAACAGGGTATTAAATTAGTCATTAAAATGTGTACAGATTGCTAAATATCTGTCAGGGAATAGTTATACACTTCACTTGTGATATCTCATTTCATCACCCAACAACCTTAATAATCAAGATTTTATTTGAGGAAGGAAGAGGCACACAGAGAAGACAAGTGACCTGCTCGAGGATTCCCTCTAGGCGGTGTGGTCCTGAGCCCAGGCTGTGCACAGCTGCACTCGACCACCCCCCCCAGGGGACATCTGGGATCTTAGTTAACACTCCCTGGGCCTGCCTTACAAAAGGGTACAGCATCACCAATGGTTTCTTGCAAAAGGAAAAGACTTATTTCACTTAGCATAATACATTCTAGGTCCACCCATGTTGTTGCAAATGGTAAGATTCCATTCTTTTCTTTATGGCTGAGTGATATTCCAGTGTGTATTTTTACCACTTCTTCTGTATTCATTTGTCTATCAATGGACCCTTAGGTTGCTTCCCTACCTTTTAAATAATGCTGCAGTGAACATAGGGGTGCATATATCTTTTTGAATTAGTGTTTTTGTTTCCTTTGAATAATTACCCAGAAGTGGAATCTCTAAGTTGTGTGGTAGTTCTATTTTTAATTTGTTTGAGCAACCTCCATACTACTTTCCATAGTGACAGATGATGACTAGACTTCCCATGGTGATCACATTGTAACACATATAATGTTGAATCACTATGTTGTTGTACACCTGAAATTAATATAATATTGTATGTTAACTACACTTTAATTTTACAAAGACAAAGTAAGAAACAGTAATCGATCACTTCTCCAAAGAGGACATACAAATGGCCAACAGGCATGCAAAAAGATACTTGCCATCGCCAATCATCAGGGAAATGCAAATCAAAACCACAATGAGATGTCGCTTCATACCTGTCAAGATTGCTGTTATTTAAAAAAAAAAAGATAAGTGTCAAGGATGTGGGGAAATTGGAACACTATGCACTGTGAGTGGGAATGTAAAATGGTACGGCCTCTATGAAAACAGCATAGAGCTTCCAAAAACAAAATTTTAAATAGAACTACAATATGATCCAGTGGTCTCCATTCTAGATATTTACCCAAAAGAATTGGAATCAGATCACCAAAAGATATTTGCACTTCATGTTCACCAGAGCATTATTCACAAAAGACAAGATGTGGAAAAAATCTAACTGCCCATCAACAGATAAATGGATTAAAAATGAAATATAGATATAAATAACATATAGTAGGCAAGTATGACTCAGGTTTGAAAAAGAAGGAAACCATGGCATATGCAACAAAATGAGTGAACCTAGAGGACATGATACTGAGTCAAATAAGCCAGTCACCGGAGGACGAACAGTGCATGAGATTGTTTATATGAGGAATCTAAAATAACAAAACTCATAGAAGCAGAGAATAGAATGGTCATTGCCAGCGGCAGAAGGGGTGGGAGAAATAGGGAGCTGCTATTCAGCAGGTATTAAGTTTTGTTATGCAAAGTGAATGAGTTATAGAGAGCTGTGGTACAGCATGGTGCCCACAATTAACAGTACTGTATTGTACAGTTGAAATTCTGTTAAAAGAGTAGAACTCATATTAAATGTTCTTGCCAGAACAAAAAACAGAGAGAGGGAGAGAGAAGAAGAAGAAGAGAAAAATGAAATAGTCGTCTAGCAGTCTAAGTAACCAGGGAAGTAGGGCCAGTGGTGCTGAAAAGGAGCGGTTACAATCCAACCGAGGTAGAGCTGGAAGGAATTTTTGCCACTTACAATATTCAGTATCTTTCTTGGAATTCGTGAAAGCTGTATTCCTCAATCCCCTGAATGCCTCTTGGGAAACAGAAGAAAGCACTAAAAATTTCTGTTAAGAGAAAACAATTTTCAGCCTGAGGTCTCTCCGGAATTCTCAGACGCCGTGAGTTCAATCTACACACAGTGATGGGTATTTATAGATTTTTTCCCCTGGCTTTCTCGAGGTATAAAACTTGACAAATAAATTATATATGTTTAGGGTGTATAACACAATGCTTTGATATATAGATGCATTGTAAAATGATTACGGCAATTAAGCCAATTAACATATCTATCACTTCACATAATTATGGATGTCTTTTATTTCTTTTTCTTGTCAATTGCCCTGGCTAGATTTTTCAATACTATGTTGAATAGAAACGGAGAGAGTGGACATCTGCTTTGTTCTAACTTTTAGGGGAAAAGCTTTCAGCTTTTACCATTGACTATGTCATCTGTGAGAGTGCCTTATATGACCTTTATTATGTTGGGGTACATTCCTTCTATCTGCTATTGGATGTAATGTTCTCTAAATGACAATTAAGGACATCTGGTTTACAATATTACTCAGTTCACTGCTTCCTTATTGATCTTCTGTCTGGGTGATCTATCTATTATCGAACATGGTGGTGGGGGCACTTACGTGTTATAGGTTTTCTGTTCAGTTTCTTAATATAACTTGTGATAGGGTGTGTTATGAACTGAATGTTTGCATCCATCACAATTTGTATGTTGAAGTCCTAACTCCCAATGTGATGGTATTTGGAGGTGGGGTTTTGGGACTATAATTAAGTTTAGGTGAGCTCGTGAGCATAGTCCCAAGACAGGATTTGTGTCCTTATAAGAAGAGGTTCCAGAGCTCTCTTTCTCCGTGCCATGTGAGGACACCGTGACAAGGCAGCTGTCTGTAAGCCAGGAACCAAATGTACCGGTACCTTGATCTTAGACTTCACACCCTCTGGAATTGTGAGAAATACGTTTGTTGTTTAAGCCATGCAGTCTATGGTATTTTGTTACAGCAACCAAACTTACAACATTGTACTTTTGTAACATTCTGATACCATCAAGAAAGCTACTAAAACCAATCATAGCTGTGTATCTACTTTGGGGAATTCATTTTTTTTCAAAAAAGGATGGTGAATTATCTTCTATATAAGAAGCTGAAGACATGATAACCAATGAGATCCCCTAAAAAATGAAAGTAGTTTGAAAAGAAAAAAGGGCTGAGGCTGCAGCCCTAAGAAATAACATTTAAGTAGGGAAAAGCCAAATGAGCTCTTCGGAAGATCTACAAGGACTGTCCAGAAACATGGATGGCTAATTAGACTAGCTTGTATCATACACCCAACATAAGCCAAAGTTTGCTTAGTGGATGTTCAGATCCCCCTTCTGCTTCAGGATGAAACACTCTTCCTCCCAGCTCCCCAAAGTGTTGGCAACTGACAGCTTGCAACTGAACCTCCCAGCAATTGCTCCCTGGGAGGAATGCCACTCTGCCCAAAGTCAGAGCCCCTTCTGTGGGATAGCTTGCATCCAAAGAGTAGTCAGTGTCGGGGTTCACAACTCACAGCTTCTGTGGGGTCAGCTGGGGCCTTTGTTGTAACTGCATCACATCCCAACTTCTCCCGCTGACCCATCCTGCTTCCTCGTTTTCCCAAGATGTTGATAAGGCAGACGCCAAATTAACCTCCCGTACACTCATCTCCATCTCATGGTCTACTTCCTGGGAAACCTGACCTGGAGCAGCTGCCATCACATCTACTACAGAGCAAAAATGTGACACAATGGATCTCTTTTCATTATGAAAATGAATCTCTGCAGCTAAGTGATTAGGAAAGAGCCTGGTGACAGGAAATGTTCAACAGGTGTACACTTCCAGTATCAGATTTAGCACCTGACTGCCAACTAGGTAAATGTCAGAACAAGCTAAACAGTAGCAAACGAGAAGTGGCCACATTTATTTTCTCCCCTGATTCTGCAAAATGGTAACACAAGGTAGTCTCATTAAAATAATTCAAAATGGACGACCCTTGGAACTGTGACTCCCAGCAAGTGTATTTCTATGTCAGTGTCAAAAGACCCTGCAGACTATGCCCTCTCCCCTCATCTTTGCACTTCCACAACACTTTTTTTTATTTTATTTTTTAATTTTTAAAATTTGTTTCAATCACAGTTTACATTCAATATTATTTTGTATTAATTTCAGGTGTACAGCACAGGGGTTCAATAATCATATGCTTTACAAAGTGTTCCCTCTGTTATTTCCACTACCCGACTGGTACCATGCGCAGTTGTTACAATGTTATTAACTATACTCCCTACGCTGTACTTTACATCTGTTACAAAATGTGACTGTTCTGTAACCACCGACCCGGACCTCTCAATCTCTTCGTTTTTCCACCCAGTCCCTCCACGCCCCTCCCCTCTGGCAACCTGATTGGTCCGTTCTCTGTATCTGTGAGTCTGTTTCTCTTTTGTTATTCAATTATATTGTTCTTTAGATTGCACATATAAGTGGAATCGTATGATGCTTGTCTTTCTCTGACTGGCTTATTTCACTCAACATAATACCCTTGAGGTCCAACTGTGCTGTCACAGATGGTAAGAGTTCTTCTTTTTTATAGCCTAGCAATACCTCACTGTATGTATGTACCACAGCTTTTTTATTCACTCGTCTGCTGATGGGCACTTGGGTTACTTCCATAGATTGTCTATTGTAAGTA
Source organism: Micronycteris hirsuta (assembly GCA_004026765.1). Taxonomy (NCBI): domain Eukaryota; kingdom Metazoa; phylum Chordata; class Mammalia; order Chiroptera; family Phyllostomidae; genus Micronycteris; species Micronycteris hirsuta. The sequence goes on from PVJI01001915.1 coordinate 128,060, forward strand.
ATACTGCAATGAACATAGGGATGGGTATATTCTTTCAAATTAGTCTTTTGGGTTTCTTCGAATATATACCCAGAATTGGAGTCACTGGGCCATAAGTCAGTTTCACTTTTAATTTTTTGAGAAGTTTCCGTACTGTTTTCCACAGTGGCTGTACCAACATGCATTCCCACCAATGCATGAAAGTTCCCTTTTCTCCACATCCTTGCCCACACTTGTTTATCGATTTATTGATGATACCCATTCTGATGGGTGCAAGGTAATACCTTATGGCTTCAATTTGCATTTCTCTGATGATTAGTGAAGTTGAGCATCTTTTCATATTCAGGACTCCTTTTAAATGTCACCGTCAGAAGTACAAGGGGAACAGAATAAGTTTTACCTAAATAGTTCAAGAGTAATGCACTGCTCTAGATAACTGATATAAACTCCAAAAACAATGTATTGCAGTCACATCTCTTTCCTTTTCCAGTTAATTACTGGAGCACTATCCTTACCACCACCACCAACCACAACCACCACCACTTCAATCCCTTTACAAAGAGCAGAAAACTTAGAAATGCTGTTCTCTTCTTGAATTGTCCAAGTACTCAGAAACCTAAGTTAAATAACAGGGGCACTCAGTCCAACTTCCCCGCTGACTCTACCAACCCCAGCAGGGTGAGATGCTTTTACTTCTCCCTCCCACATGAGATCACTAATAGAGACAGATCCTGAATCAGCGTGAGAGAGACATCGCAAAGTATGGCAGCAAACTGACTCAAGCAAATAAAGAATGAATATATGCCAGGGTCTTATTCAACACATCCATGGGAAAGCTGGGTCCAAGACCATTTGAGGAATTTGGGGTGCTCTATATTGGGTTTGGTTCTTTTAGAATATATACTAGGTTGGATGTAAAACTGATGAGGCCTTATAGGGCATTAAAAACATAAGATTTAGGATTATCTTTTCTATAAGACAGACTCAGTTTCATCTTTACCAAAAAAAAAAAAATCTAGCCATTAGCTAAAACTTCACAAAACCTGGTCCTTAATCCATAGAAGATAGTAAGTCCAAACAAAAGTAATTAAGTACCATGGGTGACCCCAAAAGAACACACTTCTCCCCTTGTCGTGCTTTCAGGTTTGGGATATCTGTCAGCAGGCACAGGGTCGGCCCGGATTCCTGCGTGAATTGCTTTGGTTCACAGGGATGAAGACCGCAGTCTCTCCATTCTGAACTTAGTCCTGAATAACTCGTGCTTGAGATCTCAAATTTTCACAGCCCAGCTTTTTCACTTCACGTAACCATCGCCATTCAGAGCATCAGCCCACCCAGGGAATACCGTGTTGGCACTGGTTCTAGCACCACCATCTCATAAACCCGGAACCAAAGCCTTTCAATCCCCCCCATGGAAACCCAAGAAGGCAGGAAACTTTTCATTCTCAACACGAAGGATCTGACTGCACTCCATTCCCCTTGATAATGGAAAGGTACACCTTGCATGACCCCTGGGGGAGCTCCCCAAAGACCCAGAGCTGTCACATCTGCCCTTGTGGTGGTTGGCGTGAAGTGTGGTTGCTTTGAGTGATTCCAAAATGATTTTCCTGACACCTCTCTTACTAGAAAGGAGAGAAACAATCTAATCTCTAGAAGCAAGTGCTGCTGATAAAGGGAAATGAGGTTGCCCTCTAATTGCTCAATAGCACATAATAGACCAATAAAAACAAATGCAAAGCCAGAGAGAGAATGACTTCAGGGCAAGCAAGATCTAACTTGTAAATGAAGTGAACAATTACATACAGTAGAAGCTCCCTGGACTAACCCAGCCTCCCTAATGCCATCTGCAATGTATCTGACGATACCCGAGCCTGCTGAGTGCTCACTTTGGGATGACTGGCTACTCTCAAACGCGCCAGGTTGAGTTTAAGCACGTTAGAGTCAAAGCATAATGGATACCAGTTATGCAATCCAACTAAGAATCAGAACAAATGTGATTTGATAGCCCTACAGCAAAAGCTTAGGGAGTGAATTTACACTGATAACTCTCAATGTTTTTAATTTAACTATGTGTGCATCATTTTTAGCAATTTTTTAGTTTTAGCCAATAATTGTTGTTTAGCCAATAATTAACATCTTTCACTTCTAATCTCTTCAAAGAAGAGGAGATCCTACCATTTTAAAAAAAGAAAAAAATGTGTCAATCCAATGGGAGTGGAGAATTTTTAAGTTACCCATGGAAATACGTAAGAAAAAGTATCAGGCCACCATGAGCAGAGCTGGTCTGAGCAATGTCCAGAGAAGAATGTTCCATTGTGGCTCAAAGATGCGTTCTGATGGGTTCCATTACCTTTCATTTAGGAAGTGGATGCAGCAGTTGATTAGTGTAATGCCATTATATTTTGAAATCGGATAACCAACCGGATTCTGAGTCTAGGACTCTACGCAAACTTCCGCTTCTGTAGGACTTCAAGGAAAGAATACTCTGACCAAGCTGATGACAGAAATGTTCGTCCAGTGAGGGTTATAATTCCTACTGTGGAGTAATAAATTAGCCTTTTGGATTTCTACATTAAACTTCTGTAAGCTTTGTGAAAATGAGTCAGCATCACTGAATCTAATCAACTGTGGGACACCAAGGAGTCCACTTTCCACATTGAAATCCTGTGAGGACACTAGCGAATTCACCATGATAAATGCCAAGCTGTGAGGTGCCCCCTGGCAGCCAGCCAGCCCTGTTTCTGTGACCTGCCAAGTGTAACAATATCTTTTCCATTAGAAACATCTATAGCCACATGGACACACACACAAACACACTTACACACCACTCATACACACACTGACCTAACCCCTGGGGCCCCCTCCATAATCATAAGCTATTTAAGGGCACGGCTAGATTTTTATACTTTTCTCATCCCGCATTCATTCCATCTTGCTGTGTGCCTTAATCATGAAATTTCAATGCAAATACACTCAATGCTATAAAAAGTTTATTTTTCTCCTATAAGCTTATACCTTAAGTTAATAATGGCATTAGGAGGGGAATATATATGAAACATGCCTTCACATATGTATTATATAAATCTAAAGACACCAGTATTCTTCTGCCATATCCTAAAGAGATCTGTGTTCTTAAAAAACTGCCATTTTCAGCCCGGCTGGTGTAGCTCAGTGGATTGAGCGTGGGCTGGGAACTAGAGGGTCCCGGTTCGATTTCCAGTCAGGGCACATGCATGGGTTGCAGGCCAGGTCCCCAGTGAGGGCCACGTGAGAGGCAACGATACATTGCTCTTTCTCCCATCCCTTCTCCTCTCTCTAAAAATAAATAAATAAAATCTTTAAAAACCTGCCATTTTCAATCCATTTTCTTCCTACTAACACCAAGATGCCTTAATTTCTTACTTGAAAAGCAAAAGGTTTGATTTTTCCAACTATCTCCTATATCATTTGTCTAAATTGTGTCATCATAATTTTCTATGGATAATAACAATGCTCATCTTGGCAAATCTGTGATATTACTCATACCCAACAAAGCCTTTAAGGTAGACTTTGCCTTATTTACACCCAGAAGAAACGGTCCAGAGGAATACAAGCTCTCTGAAATCTGTTGCTATTGAAGAGCGCCCCGTTGGCAGAGAACAGTAGGTCACAGGTCCAGCACCTCAGCTACTTACTGTGGTGCAATTATCATACCAACTCAACCATTACTGATGCTGGGTCTCCTTTCATTAGAAAGAGAACATTTAAAAATAGCTGACAATGTTTGCAAAACCTGAAATCTTTTCAGGAAAGCAAAAATTCACAGGAAGCAATTTGTGTTCTTCTCTCTCCTTCCACTCTCTTTGCTACAGTTCCCACTTATGAGTTCAAGATTTTGGCGAAGAGATTCAGGAGGAAACAATGGGAACGTCTAAGGATACCACCAGACTAACATGTTATCAGCAGATTTCTTTTCCTGGAAACCTTCTTTGGTTTCATGAGGAATGGCATTAAAAACTGCCCACAATACACTGGTATTTTCTAGAATCTTTCTAATGCTTCACCAGCAAACTAGACTGAACTGTTCAGTCTGCTTCTTCTAGTTGACCTCAATGGATATGTATTGAGTAGTCAACAGCCAGAACTGTTCTCATCAATCTAAGCCATCAAACCAGCCCCAGAGCAAAAAGGAACCACATTAACTAGAAGCAAGTTTTATTAAAAGAACTTAGGGTGCAAATAAAATACTAGAATGTGTACACATTTGTCAGTTGATGGTATGATTCAAAAATAAAGAAATAAGGTCTGTGCAACCTTTTCTCTGGTCTAACCTCTGATTTTTATCCATTCCTTCAGGTATACATTTTGTTTTGCATTTTTAACATTTGTTAATATTCTTATGCTCAAATTTAGAAACAAATGAGTTCTTTAACATGCCATTTTTATTTATAAATGCTATTTGGTGGGAGTGCTGGGACAATAGGGGTCTCCCTGGAGAAACGGGTCATTCTGGGCACGGAAAGTACACAATGAACCTGGAGCATTTTCCTGGGTGCAAGGAAGTAAGAAAATAGTCCGTGAATGATGGGAATATGTCATGGAGAGGCTCCCACTGTTCAAATTGTGGGAAGCTTGACCTTCAAATAAAGTGCAAGTAACACATTACAAACCACTAAATAAAATAAGAATCCATGTGTGGTGGTTAATTTTACGTATCAACTTGACTGGACCACAGGATGCTCAGATATTTGACTAAATGTTATTTCTGGGTGTGTCTGTGAGAGTGCTTTGGGGTAACATTAGCATTTGAATTGGTGGGCTGAGTACTGTATGTCCTCAAATAACATCTTTTCATTCGACATTGTTTAGTTACAATGAAGAGAAAGGAAAATTGATGTCTGGCCATGGCCACTTCTGTGTGGAGTTGGTACATTTTCCCCACATCTGGGTGGATTTTCTCTGGGGACTCTGGGTCCCCCCCACATCCCAAAGGTGTGCCCACAAGGTGAATGCTGTGTCTACCCTGTCCTAGTCTTGAGTGAGTGTAGTGTATGTGTGATATTCCCTGTGATGAAGGGTCACCTGTCCAGGCTTGGTTGCTGCCTTGCACCCTGAGCTGCCAGGGCAGGCTCTGGCCACCATGACCCTGAACTAAAATAAGCAGATTAGAAAATCATGAATTTACTCGTTCTTATTCATCTTTCTTAAATGTATGTATAAGTCACATTTATGTCCACGTTAAATATGAGAAGCATCTTTTATTTATAAGTTTGGTGATCTTTCGTGACCAGAAATACAGAGTTTATACCAACTAGCCGTGGTAAAATCAGTTTCATTATACACTGCTTCTCTCAGTCACAGCGTTCACAGTTCTGTTGATGATGTTAAGTGAGGACACCCTGTGAGGCAGACGACCTTCCCCAATGCACATGGGCATCATCGAATTCACCACGGGCCTGCAAAGGACAAAGTGGCAAAAGAGGTTGGATTTGCCCTCTCCCCACCTGATTGCTTGATCTGGGGCATTAATCATGTCCTGCCCTCCTTGCTGCTCTTGGTTCTCAGAACTTCAGATTTGGACAGGAACCTCCATCATCAGCTCCCCTGGTTCTCAGGTCTCCAAACTACACTCCCAGCTCTCCCGAGTCTCCAGCTTACAGATGGCAGATCATGGAACTCCTCAGCCTCCATAATCATGAGTCGATACCTTATAACAAATGTGCTTATATTATGTATGATATATATGTGTATACACACACACACACACACATATATATAGTTGACCCTTGAACTATAAGGGAGTTAGGGGCACCAATCCCCCACAAAGTCAAAAATCTATCTATAACTTTTGACTTGAACTTAACTACTAATAGCTACTGTTGACCAAAATCCTTACAGATAACATAAACAATGGATTAACATGTATTTTGTATGTTATATGTTTATATACTATATTCTTACAGTAAAGTAAGCTAGGGAAAAGAAAATGTTATTAAGAGAATCGTAAGAGAAAATACATTTACAGTATTTATTGAAAAAAAATCCACATATAAGTGGCCCACACAGCTCAACCCCATGTTGTTCAAGAGTCAATTATAGATATAGAGAAGTAGATATTTAGACATGTGTCTGTGATGTAGATATAGACATTCCTATTGGTTCTGTTTCTCTGTAGAACCTAATAATATATCATGAGTCCATATATATTAATAAGCTGTGATTTATAGTTCAATGGCAACTAATAAATGTAGAAGAGTGATAGAAATGGAGAATCGCCATTTGGCAGCCATCATGGAAGAGCGGTGATATTGGTGTGGTCTTGGAATACCTCCCACAACATTCTAGTTAAGTCCAGAGGAAAACCTGGTGAAGAAACTTGGCAGGCACCGACGTAACCAGGTGATCAAGGTCCACATCGTTAGTAGTGGGACGTGTCAGGAGACTGCCCCTGATTTGGTGCCCTAACAAAGGTTATTTTTGTGGTGTGTCTCCCAAGAACGCACTACCTGAGCCTGGTCCTGAGGAACCATCAGACCGTTCTGAGTCAGCCTCTGAAAGAAGGGGCTATCTTCCTCAAACCATCAAAGATATGAAAGACAGGGGAAAACCAAGGAACTCGTCTGCACTGAAGAGACCGAAGAGACCTGAACCCTAAACACGCTGCCTCTGCCTGTGCCCAATGGATCCTAGACAAAGAACACGGGTCAATAGTGCAAATGAAATAAAAAATTATCAATTGGAAAGTCTGGATGATGGGGAAATAGGAGTTCTTCGTACTGTTCTGGTAACTTTCCCATGAGTTTGAAATGATTTAAAGATAAATTATTCTTAGAAAAAAGAAAAAGAAGCATCGTTTGCCCCTGTGGGATGCTATCACTAAACAGTAGTTGCAAGCATATTTGTGAGCGATAAGGAGAGAGGAGCTATGCACTGAGCATGTCATTGGCTCTGACTCCAACGTGCCCTCCAGTGCGTGCTATGGTTCCTCAGCGGTTCGCACTCGACAGGTTGCATAGCCAGAAGGTTCTTCCCAAGGAAGGGATTCAGTTGAAATCGGTTATTAAGAGCATGACCTGTGAATCTTGTTTTAAAGATTTTATTTCTTTATTTTTAGAGAGAGGAGAAAGGAGGGAAAACAAGAGGAGAGAAACATCGATGTGAGAGAGAAACACTGATCAGTTGCCTCTCGTACACACTCTAACAGAGATTGAACCCAAAACCCAGACACATGCCCTGACCTGGAATTGAAAAAACCGGCAGGCAACCTTTCACTTTGTGGGATGACATCCAACCAAGTGAGCCACACTGGTCAGGGCATGACCTGTGAATCTTCAGCCCTACAAATTTCACTGTTCTAATAATGTCCCTCATTGAAAGAAATCACCTAATCTATAAATGAGTAAAAGGCCAACCCACACTCGTGTTACTCCAGCAAGCTTTGGAGAGACATGTGTGCAGCAGCTAGTCTGAAGCATCAAACATAAGTTCCCAACTCTAGTCTCAAAAGGACCAGGACTAGAGAGAGATGAGTGAGGTTCTGAGGGCGCAAAATTTAAGAAGGCGTTCACTCCCAGGGTCCACTCTTGCACAACCCTAAAAGTGTGTACCTTTTTAATTTTGCAACCTGAGTGCCTCGCTCACCTCACCCTATGCTGGCCCAGAGATATCAATGCATGCAGGGATGGATTTCGCGCATCCTTATTAGTCTAAAGCTCCCCCACATGATTCTGATTAGCAGCCAGAGTTAGGGTCCACTTGCCTAGCCCAGGGGTTGTCAAAGTGCACTGTCAGACTCCCAGCAGTAAAAACATCACCTGAGAACTCATTAGACTTGCAAATTTTCAGCCCCATCCCAGACCTACTGAAAAGGAAACCCTGGGGGGACAGTCAGCAATCTGTCTTAACAACCTCTTTTAGCTGACTCCGATGTACCCTGATATGTAAGAACCACTGAACTAACCAAAATTTAACACAGAAATATGCTGAAGCCCAGAGAGGTTAAAAGATTTGCTCAAGGTCAGTCAGTTTGTGATGCATGGAAATAGGAAGAGAAGGGAGGTCTTTTGCAGGGGAGGGGGGGAGTGAGGAAAACCTCAACAAATAGCTGAAGAGAGCTTGTCTGAAACTTAGTTATTTCAATGGAGAACTTTGAAAAAGCAGAGTAAATATTAAAGTGAAAGTCAATGCCGAACACCTTCTCAAATTTGACGATACAGTGCTTCACAAGAAACTGGGCCAGTGTATTCAACATGTAGTTTTCCTTTGAGAGAAGCAAATTAATTCATATCTCCTTTTCTGCCCATAAACAGAATTTTCTGTCAAAAGACTTGCCAGCTGCTCAGGAGCAGCCAACTCCAGGTTATAGATGATGAGTCATCCACTAGGTGTTATTGATTCTTTTAATTACTCTCTTGGAAACCGGAATCTTTCAATAGAACTAACTGTGCAGGGCAACAATAGACACATAGCAGTGGAGAATCATCCTGATTAACTTTGCTGTGCTGGTCACATGGGAGATGCATTTACCCGCCCTTGTGCATCACATCAGCTGGCTTGACCCCACCTCTTATTTCAGCCACTGCTGCATTGACCACTTCCCATAGTATTCCAACAGCTCTGCGCAGACGCGACCTGAGAGTGCCTTGAGTCAGCAGCCTGGAAGTGTGGGAGATTGACTGCCATGAGACCACCCTTGACCAGTGAAAAATGCAGCACAATGTTCAGTTTACCCATGGCCCCAACACATCAACATGGACTCTTCACTTTAGTCTCATGTGAAAAATGTATTACTTCCCCAAAACATATATCTAGAGAGCTAGTGATCTCCAGTCAGCAGTGAGGGCAGATCCAGGTTTCATGGAGTCTGAAGCTTCTATGGTGTGGTGAGTAGGGGCTTTTTAAGAAAACAAATGCAACATTACAAATACAAAACTAGGTACAAAAGTAAATATTTGCTTAGAATGAGAAAAGAAATCACAGGTTGCTGGCACCCTAAAATCAGGGTGCCCTTCCCGTGAGATCTTAGGCCATTGACCAGAAGAGCGTGTGCAGACAGCTTCCTGATGGCAGCCTGGCCTTCCCTCCCCACTCCAGCTCCCAGCACTCACGGGGTCTGTGCAAGGGAAGAGCCTTGAACAGCAGCTGTGTTGGCTTTCTGGTCACTCTGCCTCTGATCAGGAGACATATCCAGCAATGGCCACACATATGTTCCAGGAGAAAGGTGTCACCTACAACTGCGAGATGACCAGGCTTGGAGGAGCTGGAGGCATTCTTGTGCAGGAGCAGACCAAGTCTCACGCAGCATGGCAGACAAATGTTTGGGAATTCTCACGAGTGTCTCACCTCCAGGTGTTCTGGGGAATGTGCCTCTGCCATCCTAAGTGAGCAGGGACAGAAAAGTGCCCCTTTGGTCTCCCTTCACCCACGGCCTGATTCAGCAGGGACATGACGTCACAGGAGACAAGACACTTTATTGTAAGAATGACCTCAAACATGGCAGGCCCTTTGCATCTCCGGACCCACCATCATTTCAGTAACCAAAAGCGCCCTACATTCCCAGATGCCTACCCCACCCACCGTCAAGCACCGCTCCGAGGAGGCTAAGGGCTCACACAGCAAAAGCAGAGCTACCTTTGCAGTCAGCCTTCAGTGTGGACTCACCGTGGACTTCAGGGTATGAGATGCCTTTGGAGTTCATAAAAGCCTTTGAACTCCAGCTCATCCATTCCTGAGACGCAGGCTCAAATTCTCCCACGCCACTGTTGGAAGTCAGGCCTAAATATAAATACCACTGACAAAGGTAACACATTGTGCACCCATCGCTACAAGTATAATTTCAGTGACTCCAAATTTAACGTGCATAAGAACAATCTGGGAAGCCTGTGAATAAACGCAGATTCCTGGGCCAGACTCCCAGAGGTCAGTAGCTTTGGAAGGAGGCCAGCCATTTACATTTTCAATAAGAACTCCAGGCAATACTGATGAAAGTTATCCTCAGACCACATTTCAAGGATCATTACTTGGGTGTTTTTAATAGAAGCAGCTGCTTTCAATAATAATAATCATTATCAATTCTCATTTATTGAGCATGTATTACATACTCATGAGGGGAAGTAGTTGTAATTATCACCACATTAGAGCTGGGATTGAAATTCAGAGATGTCTAACTCAAAATCCACTCTCAATTATACTTTTCAAATCTCTTATTAAGTTGGAGGGGAGCAGGAACTGGGGGAGATTAGAGGATAGGCGAGAGAGAGGCTTCAGGACAGAGGAAGAAAATGAGAAGTATCAGAAAGAAATTTGGCTGACCTTAAGCTCTTCTTACAACCAGCAATCTTTACCTCAAACTGTGAAAACCTAAACAGGAGCTATGAGCAGGAAAGATTTTATGACCTTTTTTTGTTGAGCATAAATGCAACTTCAGGGAAATCTTGGGTTGTTATAATTAGTTTCTTTGGATAGTTTGGCTAATTAAACCCCCTGAAGAGGGTCTGTGGGACTCCAGGATAAAGCGAGGCATCATAGAGCAAGGTCACCACATGATTTTAGAGGCTTTTTCTGCAATTTTTCCAAGGAAAGAGGAGGAGAGCACGGCTATTGGATTATGCCACAAGCAGCGATATGACCATAAGTTGCCCTTGTTCGGGTCTCTTCTGTGGCACTAAAGCTCTGGCCATGCATTCTTCTGTACCGGGGTTAGAGTACCTCTACGCATCTGCAGAGTGGACCCTATCCAATACCTTTTTGTACCAGTTGACTGGACAAGCACATTTCTTTCCTGTTTGTAGACTTGGCTTGGAATAAGATACTTGCTGATATTTATTGAGCAGTTATTCTGTGCCAGGTGCTCTGCCCAGTACTCTACATGTAAAGTCTTTAATCCTAACAATACCCAGTGGGGCTTCCACTTCTCTCGGATGAGAAAACCAAGACTGAGAGGAGTGAATCATGAACACAAGTCACATGGCTGCCCGTAAACATCAGAGCTGGAATCCCAAGCTCATTCTGTCAGAGTCCAGAATCTAGAGAGATAACTACCACACCCTATTGTATCTTAGAAAGAGTCCCTGGAAACAGCCACAGAGCTGATGGGCTGGCAGTGGGCAACCTGGTACTGAGGTTGCAAATGCAGGTGTAGAACAGAACCTCAGCAGCTGAGCCAAATGTGTGGCCTCCTCAGACTCTGCGTGCCCCCAAAGATTTCCTGGTGGGCAAGCCCATAAAGTGAGAGGCCAGAGAGCCTTAAGCTTTGTCCCTTGACAGTCTGCCGCCAGGTGACTAATTAGCAGATATCTAACTACCTATACTGCAGGCCTGTCTTCACCAGGACTTATAGTTGCAGGGGACAAAATGCCACCTTCATGTAGCTTAGGCAGAACCCAAAGAATTCATTAAAAGAATACTGACCTATCTCACATAACCAAACTGCAGGACGGTCACAATAATAACTGGACCTTAGGAACAATGGGAGCCAGGGACAAATATGCCATTAAAATGTTCTCACTCTCTCTCGCTGTCTCTCATGTTTTGCCTGGATCTCTTTACATCCTTCCCATCCAGAGCAGAGGAAGGCATATGGTCACTGTGAGTGCCCAAGACTGATATCCTGCAGTGGCTACCACCAAAAGACTGATTCACATCCTTTCTGGTCCCAACACAAAAATCTCTGACATGGTATGGCCCAGCTTGGACCGGGCCTCTAGCCCAGGATCTGTCAGCTGTGAACACACAGCCACTGGAGGCCATCCCCCAGGTGCGGGTATTGTGCCAAGGAGGGAGAAACCCCCCTGAGCAGGGCACTCGCCCCTTTGTAGAGTTGCTACAAAACTAATGGTGATTGATTAACACTGAGCAGCTCAAATTTAATTTCAAGAAGTTATATCATTACACCGGGACCTCACTCAGATTACTATTAAACAGAAAAAAAATAATGAAAACCACGATAGTGCACCAAAGACATGGAAGTGCCCTGGGCTCCCTGTATAGGCTGTTGATACGCTGCGGTGCAAGCGAGTGCAGTTTCTTTCTCTACAAACCTCGGGATCAGAGGCACAGAAACTTGGGGCTGCCAGGGTTTTACAAATGCGGTGCTTCAAGACAAAGCATTACCTCTTGGCATATAATTTTTGACGTGAATTCAACCTGGGTTAACTACACCTGGAGATCTTCATCCCTAAACCACACAGATGATTTTTGGATCATAGAGATAATAATTTGAAAATAAAATGAAAAATAATAAATTGCAGAAGAGAGGTTACTGAATGAATTAGGTGATGATGTCTATTTCCAAATTAAGAGATATCGAGGCTGACAATGTGATCAAAGAAGAAATTAATGATAATCAATAATGCTTACTGACTTTTCATGGATCACTTAGGCATCATATTCAACCAAAAGCTTCCCCGAGCCCCCCGACTCTGGGTTAGGCTCGTTTTTCATATGTTCTCATAGCACATATCTGACTACATTAAGATTGCCTTTTGATTTGTGTGTATCCCCCACTGGCCTGTGTTCAGATCCTGCATGGGCAAGGACCAATATATACAATTTTCTATTGAGTGCTCAGTGCTTACAATAGCAGCTGGCATATAGAATGCACTTGATGAGGATCAGTTATGTTATTATGCTGTGTAAAATGAACATAAGTTAACTTCATGGCTCAGGCAAGAAATATCACAGTCCTAGTGGCAGTGCTGGTGCCCATTTCCAAGTTCCTGTTCTCCTAGAAAACCCTCTCTATTTACAAATACGATAGGAGAATTGAACAAGAGTAAAATGAGTATGCTATTCATGCGCATGTTATGGAATGTAGTAGATTTACAAGAGGTAGCCCTGAAGAGTCTTGGGAGTCAGCAAAGGAGGGAGACGTAGTGTCTATAAATATCTTGGGGCCTCTGGTTAATTGGGTTCACGGTCTTCTCTCTGGGAAGCGCCACGTCAGGGGATAATATAATTTAACCTTTTAGTTAAAATGCCTCCTCTCTGCCTTGCCCCAGTGACCTCACACCTGAGACCCACAGTGCCCTTTACAGGATGTCCCAATGCAATAAAAAAAATGTTCAGAGCGCCAGTGGCTGTTAGATCCCACGGGTGAAGAAGGTAAGAGGGGCTGCTTGTTAATGTCAGACAGAAAAGTCACCAAAATTCCTTTCCTGCTCTCTTCAGTGGAACAGCCCGCTGCAAGCACAAAGTTTTGTAAAATATTCTTTTGTTTCTTGAACAGTTATTCCCCCACCAGCAGCACTGGCTAAAGTAATTCCAATTCTCTTGACCTTTCCTCAGAAGGTCTGTTTAATCAATTTTTATTGCTCTCCTCTGGCCGCTCTCTGCATTTGTGAGGTTTTCTTCCATCCTGAGCTGGACAAAGTACCTTAACAGGGGTCGCCTCCCACTGCTCTAGGAGTGGGCGGTGGTGGCCTCCTGGAGGGGAACTGGCGGCACAGACTGTGTGTGAAAGCACTGGATGAACTCCTGAGCAGCACCCAACGGGAAGGGATGATTATCAGCCCACACATCTTGGACTGCACCCCCCTCATTGCCAGGCAGAATGAAGAAGAAATGATCCTATCAACCAAAATGTATTGTGTGATCTCCTGTGCCGGTCACTCTACTAGACACCGGGGATATAACATTAAACAAGACGTGGCCTCTAGGCTGTACCAAATAATGACATTGGTAATAGAAGTATTCCAAAAAAGATTATAGTGTTGCCAAAAAATATTCCGGATGTAAAGAGTCAAGAATCATATGATTTCGCTCATATGTAGGATATAAAACTGAAAGCAACAAATGAACAAACAAGACAAACAAACAAAAGCTTGTAGACAGAGATAACGGTATGGTAGTGACCAGAGGGGGTTGGGGGGTCGGTGACAAAAGGTAAACGGGGCCAAATACATGGTGACAGAAGGAGGTTTGACTTTGGGTGGTAAACACACAACGCAATATACAGATGATGAATTACAGAATTGTACACTGGAAACCTATATTATTTTATTAACCTGAGTCACCCCCAATCAATTTCATAAAAATTGTTTAAAATATTCCAGATGTTTCCACAAAAATCCTGTCCTTCCAGCCTACGACAAGCCCTTATGGCAGGTATTTTTATTCCTGGTATGTAGAAGAAGAAACATACCTAACTCACATTTACCTGAGCTCACGCATCTAACTTAACATGTGCCGAAGAAAAAGGTGTGTATCTGGCCACGTTGGAGTTTTGTTCGTTTAGTCTGTGTCTTCCGCCTGCCTGTAGGGTGATAGCTGTACTGGAAGTATCGCTCGCTGCTGCCCCATGCAGAGGAGCGAGGCCAGACCTCCCTCACTCCACCTGCACCGGGGCGGCAAGTCGGGGCTCCTGCCCAGCCGTCTGCTGAAGACAGTCTCGGCGGAGCTCCCTCCCACCCTTCAACACCCTGCTACCCTGATTAGAGGTCAAGTGTCTGCAGTCTGGAGGAATACACACTTAGATTAAAGGGCTGGATCTGTGCCTTTCACAGGTGTTGATGAGACTTTTAAAGCACGTGGCCTGGGGCTCTCATTTTCCCCGTTTGTAAAACTGAGGTCATTGTGCCTACTTCATTCCATTCTGTGATGATTAATAGAATTCTTCCTACAAGGCCTGAGTGTTTGGTAACATCAATTGTTGGGCATGGTATTACTGTTGTTGTTGCAGCTGCTATTATTATTACTATTATCTTTATTATCATAACACTAGTAAATCGGGCAAACCAAAGCCTCTTAATATTTTCCTGAGTTACTGCAGGGACATTTGGCATTTCTCCAGAAGAGGGACTTATATTCAATGCTAATATGTCAAAGGCTTTACTTATTTTCCCTAAGAATTTTGTCTGAATTTGGTTAAACAGCCACCAGATCCTTGTGATCCAAATCTTCCCAAACATCAGCTCACTGAATGTGGCAGAGACTGGCCCACTGTTCGTCCAAACGTCACGTTTCCTCCGAGAGACACAGCTGGACTAATGCCCCAGCCCCGCTCTCAGGGAGGCTGTTGAGTATGACCATTGAGTCAGCTTTAGCCAAAAGAATGAAGTAGGAAGTAGTTTAGGCTTCTGGCAGGCTCAGAATAGAAACTGCCCTCCCGCCATCCATGCACAATTCTTCGATCTCTGTATTAGTTATCTACTGCTGTGTAACAAATCATCCTAACCCTTAGAAGCTTAAAGTAACGAATATTTATTAATGCTCACAATTTCTGAGGGTCAAAAACCTGGGAGTGGTTTTGCTGGGTGTCTCCAGCTCAGGGTCTCTCATAAGGTTACAGTCAAGCCACCGACCAGGATGGTATCATTTTTAGGCTTCGCTGGATCTGAAAGATTGACTTTCCGGTGGCTTCCTGATACGGTTGTTGGCAGAAGGCCTCATTTCCTTGCTGGCAATTGGCAAAAGACCTCTGCTGCTCACTCCGTGGGCCTCTCTCTCCACATGGCTACTTGAGTGTCTTTGTGACGTGACAGCTAGCTTCCCCCAGAATAAACAATCTGAGAGAGAGGGAGCGAGTTGGAAGCTGCAGTGCCTTTATGACCTGGTCTCCAAAGCCACATACCATCACTTCCATTTTTTTTTTCTAGCCATCAAAAGCAAGTCACTAAGTACATCCACATTCAAGGGGAAGGGAAGAAGATGCCACTTCTTTAAGTACATATGAGGTATGTGCACCTCAAAAGATCACAGAGGATATGTGGCCATTTTCACTCTTTTCTCCATCCCCTACCTGAAGAGAGAGGGCCGCACAGAGCTGTAATGTAGACAGAAGGTGTCTGCATTCCGGAAGGACCTCCTGGAGCAGAGCCTCCCTGCTGTCCACCCAAGACTGTGATGTGAGTGAGAACTAAGCTTCTATTATCTTAAACCACTGCATTGGAGGGACTGCTGCCTCCCTGATTAGTTCACTAAATTACGAAGAATAGAGCACATGTTTTCCATTCTGCAAAAAAGCATTTTATAGCATGCACACATTAGCTAGTTGCTATATTTATAAAAGTCATATCCAGAGCGAGATTTTAAAATTTCAAACATAGAGCTTACATTTACAACGCTCTTTAGCATTATGAACTCTAACCCTTTCTTTGTTTTTCATAAAGCACTAAAGGATTGAGCCCTTAATTTGCCTTCCCTCACTCACCATGCCCCAGAGCCCGCAGGTCTTAAGGTCCTATCAGTCTACAGCTTCCTCATCATGTCCAGTTTCTTCATTATCGGCCTCTGCCTTGTTAAATGATTTCCCCAAAGGTTTTAGTTCATCTGACTTCAAAGCTCAATACGTCCCTTTCATGGGCCTCTGCAGAAAGAAAACATATTGGTTCCTAGAGTGACTTTGCCAATAAAGAAAAGATTTTTCTCCATGGAGCTGCCCTGCTCGGTGCTCCACTGTTTGAAGTAAGAGCTCGTAGAAATCTTAGTTGCTTCAAACTTGGCTTTGTAACTTTGAAGCCACAGTTCCTTTTCTTTACTGACTTTTGCAGACTTAAAACCCGCCTTTGATTTCTTCTTAGGAAAAAGCAGTTCCCTTTAATCAAAGCAGTTGTTAATGTGAGAAAAGAGAGTAACGTTTTTATCCAACACACAAATAAAAGGATTTTCTCCGTAATTTCAAAGTAAAAAGCCTTAATCTTTCAGGTAGTTTGTACTAAGGGTCACGCTTCACCCCTGTCTGCATCTACTCCCTTTGCCATGTGGATCAGAACTACTTATTATTAAAACTTAATCAGTGATTGTTATTTTAAGCCCATGAGTTTAGTGTATCACACAGAAGTAGCTGGTGATACAGAAATTGATGCCAATCCCAATCAGGGCACATGACTGGGTTGTGGGCCAGGTCTCCAGTAGGGGACACGTGAGAGGCAACCACACATGGATGTTTCTATCCCTCTCTTTCTCCCTCCCTTCCCCTTTCTCTAAAAATAAATAAAATCTTAAAAAAAAAAAAAATTGATGCCTAAAAGTGGGAGCTGCTGTAACAAAAACCTAAATTATGAGACTTTGGAACTTAATGGTGCATGGAGGCTGGGAAAATGGCAAGGAAATTGTAAAGAAGACAAGAAAATGGTTAGAAGACTTACAAAAGGCTGGAGAGAGAAGTGGTGGTCTCTATGATGTAGACATAAAACACTTCATTAAACTGTCACCTACAGTGGCTTGGGAGATAGAAAATGTATCTAATGAACTTTTGAACTTACCCATGCTGTAGACAGAATGTTAAAAGCATCAGCTGGTCGCTTTTAGCTGTTTATGACCAGGTGCTACAAGAGAGAGATGAGAGCAAGCAAGAAGCAGCAGATTTGCAAAATAAACTAAGAGGGAATGTAGCCCAGAAACGCAGGAACCTGCTGATCTGAAAAATAAAATGGTTTCTCATTTCCAGTCTTTCCAACCAGTAAGAGAGTCTCAAATTAAGATAAATCCCGGGGCAAAGATCTAGGGCACTGCAGTAAGACATGCCCTCTGGGCAAAGATTAAATCAAGAGTTTGCACATCCCTTCTTAAAACCTCCGGAAAAAATGAAGTATTTTCTCAGCTGCACCAAAAATGCTTCTAGAAAGCTTAGGGGATGAGATGGTCCCACAGCAACCAGTTATGCTGAAAATAGGATTAATTAAGTCTAAAAAACAAAGTGCTGGTATGGCCCGTGGCACATAAAGTGAACTCAAATCGAATACTGTAAGAAAACCTGCAAATGTAGAGACATAGCTGCACTGGTAGAAGCCCTGGCAGCCTGACCTCCACGAGACTGACCCTGGTCAAGCTGTGAAAGAGTCAGTAGGTCCCCAACTTCCTCTGGGTACAAAGAAGGCGAAAAATGCACTCAAAGCACAAATTCAAATCCCATTTTCTGAAATGGCCAAGAGGTTTGTGGCCAAAGAAAGCTACCTCTGAGAGAGAAGCCAGGCACTATGGGAAGCAATGAACCGGGGGCCACACCAAGATGGCAGGACCCAAGCTTACTCTAAGAATATTCTCCACCCTGAGAGTGGGAGGTCCCTGCAGCATCTGACGGTGAAACTTCAAAATTGCAGTAAACCAGTGATTACTATAAAGCTGCTCTTTTTCCTCCTCTGGAATGGATGAATTTGCTGCACCGTAGTAATGTTTCACTATTGTATATTAGAGAGCAAAACACTTGCCTTATTGGTTTGTAAGTCTTTGAATCAATAGAAGCCTTCTCCAGATCTGAGAACATTCATTTATTCGCTCATTGCTTCATTCGGTGCATGTATATTAAGTGCCTACCATTTAACCAGTACTGTGCTGGGAGCTGGAAATAAAGCCATAGACAAAAAAAAAAGGTGGTCTCTGTCTTCAGAGAGATGTGTAAGAGACAGCTGGGAAGTCAGGCAGTTATAGTACAATGTCAGTACTTCAGCAGTCAGCATACAAGGTGCTGCCCTGGCTGGGAAGTTCAGTTAACTAGAGCATCATCCTGATACACCAAGGTTCAGGTTTGATCCTTGGTCAGGGCTGATACAAGAATCAACCAATGAATGCATCAACAAGTAGAACAACAAATTGACTCTCTCTCTCTCTCTCTCTCTCTCTCTCTCTCTCTTTCAAATCAATAAATAAAAAATTTAAAAATAAAAAGAATACAGGGTGCTGCCAAATTACTTAAAAGCACTACCCCTCAAGGGAAGACTTCTTAGAGGTCAAGACGTCTAACCTAAAAAGTAAAATAACCAAGAAGCTGGTGCAACAAGGCGCCTGAGGAGAGGCTGGTGGGGAAGAATGTGACCAAGAAGATGACGAGAGGAGACCAGAGCAATAAAGCTTTACAACAGTCTGAAGCTGTATCTCTCGGAGAATCGGTACCTCCTAGAGAGGAAGAACTGGTTTATGCTTTCTATGACAAGAAGACTTGGACTAGAAGGCTCTGAGAAACCTGTTTCTTGGTAGCTAGAAGACTCTTGGAATGACAGATTTGGTTGTCATCAGTCTGACATGTTCACTTAGTGGCCGCCGCTTCTATGAAGAATATGAAGGCCTGGACAGATACTTTCTATCTGATTCTATAATTCACAGGGAAATTGCCAATTCTGCCATAAAAGGTTTAGAAAACTTCTCTCAGCACTATGAAGTCCAAGGGGAAAAAAATCTGCAGAACCTACAAACCTAAGTGGAATTTATATATTTCAACTCATACTTTAGAGTTGGAAATTTGGACGAAAAAGGAAAAAGTGGGAAATAACAATTAGCCATACAGAGGAGTTGCAAAATAAATTTCCATTTTCTGGACCTGGTAATAGAATGACGGCTAGGCCCTGATGCATGTCACAAAAAGACAAGGAAGACTTATTTTCCTGGAGAGTTGTTGGTGTTATTAAGAGTGATTTAAACTTAAAATTAGGTAGGAGAGAGAAAATCCAGATCTTTTGTAAAACCAAATGTGATAAGAAGTTCTATGTATTACATAGGAAAACAGAAAAGAATAATCAGGACAGAACTCAGTACTCAACAGAAGAAAATAAACTAGATTGGAGTTAGGGATAAGCTGAGGCCATACTAAATTGGTAGATGTTTGCAATCAGCTCTCTGAAAAATTGTACAGCATAGAAGTTAATTATAAGTTTTACCAATATAAAAGATGTAAAAGATTTAATTTACAAATAATGGCAAAATATATGATACTATTTATTGTAAATTCCATATAGTCAATTGATTCTCACAAAATGTTTCTGTTGAATTTTGCTAAACTCTTGTAGCTATATCTAAACTACAGCAGCAAAAGGCAAATGAGCATAGTTCTAAAATACATTTTGATGTTTTTATTCAGCTTAACAAGTAAGGCCAAAGGCAAAAACAACAAGCATTTCTCAATGATGTGAGTGATTTCTTTGCTGAAGTGGAGAACACTTTTCAAATGCTAAAATAATGTATTCTTATTTTTTACACTATTCCCAGTGGAATGGCTACAGACACAACACACTTTTAGGTTTAATCTGTTTTATTTACATTTGCTCCATTGCTTTCTTAAGTCTAGACAGTGAACAAAATAATAAATCAAACTCTGATTCACAGTGTTTGCTCATTGTCATGGTGTAAATATTCCCACCATGGCTAGTTCCAATATGATACCAAAAACCCAGAGCTGGAAAGGGATGTGCAGGGGTAACGCATCATTATGTGGTATTTCAGGAACAAGGGACATGAATAACCTTAAGAGTATTGTACAGTAATATGTGCTAATATAATAGGAAAGTGATACATTTTGGGTATTTAATATCTTTGTATTTAATTTAATTTAATTAATTATATGTTTATATAATTTAATTTTCAATAATGGCTACATTTAACAATCAACCTGCAAAATTCCTGAAAATTCAACAGTCAGTACAAACCAACTTCAGCTTTACATATTTATGTAAAATAGACAAAGAAAATTTACCATATTTTGTCATGTATAATGCTTGCTTGTTGCCCAGATTTTTGAGGGAAAAATAAGGATGTGCATTATATACAGGTATGACTACATACCATGGCATAATAATCCCATGCATAATGTGCACAAAACATGAGTGCGCATTACACATGGCAAAATATGGTAAGTTTCTCACCCAAGAAGGAAATACAATGATAGAGTTATTACTGAGAATTTCTGGGGTGGAACTCAGAAGAAGAATCCTGCCAAGATCCTTGACCGAGTGTAAAGGCTCTCTGAGATATGACCTGACCGCCTCTCTAGCCTCACCTCTTGACACTCTCTGCCCTGAATTTCATACCAAATGACTTATTTTGCAGCCCACATCATGATGTTCCTATGTCTATGCCTTTGCTCATGACTTCTCCTTTGCCTGGGATACCATTTCCCCAACTCCATGCCCCACCCTCCACTTTTATGTAGCTAATTCCTACTCAGGGCTAGTATTTTCCCATGTCTGAGTGGTAAGTTTCAAAATCACAACTTCTGGGAACCTTCCCTTAGCCAGGAAGCATCTGTTCTAGCCCTAAGGGTTCCCATGAGGTCTGTGCCTCTCTCTGGCCTTGTCTTGAAACACTATATTGAAATGCTCCTGTTGAGCATCTATCTTGTTGAGAAGTCAGAGTGCTCCTAGGGAAAAAAAATCTTATTTACTTTTGTGTCCTTGTACCTAGCACATACTATGACTTGAAAAATGTTTCTTGCATGCATGATTGAACGAATGATAGCCTCAATTTTGATTGTGAGAAGCAGACCTTTACAAGAAGAAGCACAAAAAAAAAAAGATACATCTAAGCTGGAGTGTATACCATTGGTGAACACCATCAAGATAAAGCAACAGCAGATCACCGCAAAGTGCCAGCTTCCAAGTGCTCCCCAGAGAAAATAAAAGATGTGTGTCCCTGCTGCAAATCACAGTTCTGGCGCAGAGATAACCAGAAAAGAAGAAAGTGACATTCTGCTAAAAATGGAGATTCTGACCAATATTGAATGTGCTTGCTCATTCCTTTGAAGTAAAAGAAGAAAAGAGGAAGAATAACTCAACAGCTAATTTTATCTAATTAGGAGAAGGTGAAAGAAAAGGAAGATGTGATGGAACCCTGGGGAAAAGCAGTCCTGACTTTTATAAGCTCACAACTGTCCTAGAAGACAGTCGTGGGCACAGCTGGGCGGGTTTGTCTTCAATAAGCAGACAAAAACAGATTTGTGAACGCTAAAATATCACACAATTACAAATGGAAAACGGATACACTACTCATACTATGAGATGTTGCACTCAATACTTATTGGGGAATTTGAAAGGATTCATGAAAACATTGAGTTGCACCTTAATACATGAGTAAACTTTAAGTAGACAAGAGGAGAAAGAAAGGGTATGGTGAGGTCCAAAAAAGGAGAAGAGACGGTGCAGGAGCACATAACTATTCAGGAAACATGACTGATGAGAAGCTCTGCTTAAACAATTAGAAAAAGTATTATTTTAACAAAATGTGTTGTGCATGAACCCTCGAGAATCTCAGTGAATATGGTTTCCTTTTCTAAGTATTCAATAATTATCTTTCAATAATTTATTCCCAATATTAGTTTCAAGGGCATCAGTCTTTGCTATGTGAACTCCATCTTCTCCTCTCTTTTATATAAGAATTAAATTTTCCCAGAATATTTTTATTTTGGCATCTTTTCATTTCCTGTAATTCCTCAAAGACTGGAAATAGTGAATAAGCAAACTCATCTATGAGTTCTAGCAGAACCCTAAACTATGAAACTAAAATTAATTAAGAGATGAATAATCCAACCACACACGGTAACCAAAAACAAATATAAAACACATGCTACAGCTTCTAGTTCCATAGAAAAATTGGATGAATGGATGGATGGATATAGATATTCAATTATTAGATACATAGATGATAGACAGATTAGATAAACAGATAGATGATAGATAGATAGATAGATGCCTTTAGTTTTAAGCTCCAATCTCCAAAATCCTAAAAATGTTCAACTAAAGAAGGTCCCATGTAATTCATACTTGAATTATGTATGAAATTAAATATGCAACTATGAAGTTTTTAAGGGAAAATCCTACAGAAGGACATATCCTTGTTTAGCTCAAGACTGAAACAGAAATGTGTCACCTATCCAAATGATAAAATCCATGGTGATTAGCATTAATATTTTGCACTAGCTCTATAATCAAAAAGCAATTAAGTCCAGTCAACAGGTTTTGAAATGAAAAGGATGTTTTACATTAATAACTAGGTCATTCGAGCCGCCGTATGAGCAGCGCACCTTAGAGATTATCCTCCACACAACCTTCACTTCACTCTCGTAGAAAAAAATAAATTCTTTTCACTCTCCTCAAAGCAGTTGCTAAAAGCTGAAAATAAAAATAAATGGAAATAGCCAAGGTTCCTTATCAGAACAAGTAAATAGAATACGAATAAACATTAACAAATGAGCACTCACAAAGTAAGCATGCCTTCACCCCTGTTCCCCAGGGAACGAGTCACTGAACATGGAGGGAACTCCCACTGGTTGACTTCCGGTCAAGCTATTCTAAGAGTTCCAAATCACAGGCGATGGACATTTTCTTGGACCTAATGGAGACATAAGTCATTATAAATGAGGACACATACAAACAGATGGAATTAGGAGGCTAATGATGGCACCAGGGGGCCAAAGATGGTATCATTGCCCCATCGGTCCAGTAAATCTTTATTCATCCTGCACAGCTGCCAGGCACCACGCCAGGCAGCAAGGACTGAACGATGAATGAGATGTGATTCCCGTTCATGAGGATTTACAACCGGGTGTTTTGAACCATCTGAGTTGTAAACTGGCCAGAAGGCAGGACGCTGTATGGTGAGTACTATAGAAACACATGAGGGGGAGGGAGGCCAGGGACAATTTCAGAGGAGAGAACTGAGGGCTGAGTGGTCATTTTTCTGATGAGAGGATGAAGGAGGACAGTGCAGTCAAGGAACGGGGAGGGCTAAGACTCAAGGATTAGAAACCCCGCGGTGTTTGGAGGAGAGAATGCTGACAGCGAGGACCCTGAGGCTAAGGAATGCCTTTCTGATTCACTCTACCCCTGAGGCACAGCACAGTGCCTGGCCCGTGGAGGGGGCTCACACATACCTGTTGAATGAATGAGTCCAAACTGGCTGAGGCCTAAGAGGAATGAGAGAATAATACCTCCCCACTGGGAGATGACAGAGGGGCTTCCCACACTGAGCCAAGGAGTTTTGGCATTGTTCTGTAAGCAGTGGGAGCCACCAAAGTTTTCCAAAAAGGAGTTTGTCTTTGTCTATAAAATAGAAATGATGCCGTTGGTGATTACTCACTTCAAGATAATTCTTAACAACTGAACATGATAAGCCTGTCAACAAATACATGCTTGATACCACTGAAAAAGAATTTGAGGAAGGTTGGGATGGTTAAAAGAATAAAGATTATTGCCTTAGCTGGGTGGCTCAGTTGGTTAGAACATCATCCCATACACCAAAATGTTGCGGGTTTGATTCCTGGTCAGGACATGTACTTAGGTTGTGAGTTTGATCCCCAGTGGGGGCGCATATGGAAGGCAACAATCAATGTTTCTCTTTCACATCAGTGTTCCTCCCTCTCTGTCCCTCTCCCTTCCTCTCTCTCTAAAATCAATAAACATATCCTCAGGCGAGTGTTAAAAAAAGAGAAAAACCAAAAAAGAATAAAGATTATTTAAGCTAGAAGAACAGAAGGTGACTATGAATTTTCAATCCACCTGGCCATGAACAGAATCTGGGTAGACTCTGCAAATGTGCTTTCATTCCATTCTTGCTCACGGAGGTACTGTGTGACTCCTCTTCGAGGGATGATGATACAATGATTAAATGGAGCAGCACCCACTAAATAGAGAACCAGTGAGCAGTCATTTAAAATTGTCATTGTGCTTAGTTGAGTTTGTTCAGCAAGCCCCCCAGACTTAGCCAAACACAATTCTCTCTTTGACCAGACAACACCTGCAGGAGAAGACATTCAGGGTATTTTGTGCACACTCACTGTTTGATTCAAGTTCAAGCCACTTTTATCACCCTCATTGAGAAATGGAGCAGGGAAAGGTCCCTCTTACATACAGTCTTTAAAAAATGAAGTTCAACTTTAACAACCTTCATTTTCTAATTCTACTTATGTATTAAGTTTGATGTGTGCATATGTTATCCAGTGGGGCAATGGGTTTACAGGAGCATTCAGCCTCTACGAGACAATAAGGGGACCTGGATTCTAATTCTGACCCTGTCACTGAACATGCTGCCTGATCTTAGCAAGTCTTTTCATTTCTCTGAGCCTGTTTCCAAAGAGAGAAGAAGGTGTGGCTCCTTTTATAGTGCTCACGGTCTGGTGTGCTGCTTCTGCACTTCGAACAAATCTAGGTAAAGGAGAAAAAATATATGATGCTTTTTATAACCACAAAGCTAGTCATTTTCAACTCTGAGTGTGTTGAAATACAAAAGGTCTTTCTGAAGGAAATGTTCTAAGAATGATCATTAGGCAAAATGTGTTTGTGTGTCATACTGAGGCGTCTAGGGAAAACTCTCCATCAAGCCCAGAGCACAGCTTACTTCAGTGAGGCTGTGAGAAGTGAAAGAAGTGGCCATGGGCTATCCCAAGACCTGCTTTGGGCCCTGCCCTTTGCCTGGGCTAAATATTGGCCACCGACAACTTCTCTCTTTGCTGAGCAAGGTGTGCTGGCACCATCACTCAGCAGTTTTGCAAAGATGAGAACTAGTCAGCTTTCCCCGTCTCTCTGAAGAGGCAACATCTTCCTGCAATCCAGGAAGATCTTCCTGGGGAAGTTTCTGTGTGGCTCACTATAATATAGTTTTGTGTGTGTGTGTGTGTGTGTGTGTGTGTGTGTGCGCGCGCACACACGCACATTATCTTGACCCACTTCTGAGGACCTGGCTGGGGGTTTGTCTGCTCCCTTTCTTGAGCAGCAGATTAATTTCATACCCCAAGCACCTCCCATGCGGGGCTCTTCTACTCCAGACTATGATACAACCACCCTAATTACCCCAGGACCGGATACCAGACAACCAGGGGCAGGCCCTGGGCCAGCAGAGGCAACTGAAATTATTCAAATGAACCAATCCTAAGTCTGCTTGACGTGCCTCACCCATTCCTTCCCAAAGAAACCACAATAAAGATACTTACCCATAGTTCCCCTCCCCCTCTGCCCCCTTGGTGCTCCCAGTGTGGCCCTGCATGGTGTGTTGTGTTCCCTCCAACTTACTATAACAAAACTGTAAGACCCCCGTTTCTCTCTGACCTCATCATACCTTACAATATGATTAAAACCATCATGTCTGCGTAAACATGGCTGAAGCAAGGATGGGTTTTCTGAAGCTCGGGCAGTTGTCCAGTCACTGACACATAGGCATAGAGTTGGTCAACCACTTGCCTCAAGATGAGACTGATTCTGGCGTATAATTTGTGCTCCAGAACTTCTCAGAGGGATTTCATCTAAGATAGTCTCACGTCTAGAACTGAAGGGAGAGAAGGAGGCAGAGATGGGGAAAGAGAGACACAAAAAGGGGGCGAGGAGGGGACTAGAGTCACCCAGTAAGTGTTGGACCCTTAGTGGGACGGTCTCCCAAAGGCTGGGGATCTTGCAGAGATATTTCTGCTGCAGGAGGCTTTGTCCAAGGCAGAGAGGCAGGGTTAGAAATACTCTGGCTTCTCCCTTTTTCCCCACCCTCATCCCCACCAATTGCTCCCATTAGCAGGACCCAGGCAAAGCCGGCTGACATGGGAGTCAGGAACCACAGCCTGTAGGAGCCAGCCCCTACAGTTTATAGCAGAAACAGAGAGAGTGGAGGAATAAATCAGAGAGCAAAAAGGAATGAGTACCGGGCAGCCTCTCTTGAAAAAGTCAGAGTTCACACCACTAGCCCTGGGGCTGCGCCAGCATCTGTGGCCTCGCACAGAGCCGCAGCTGAGTCTCCTTAGCCTAGGTACACACCACTCGGATCCCCCCTGCAGCTTGCAGCTTCCCCATTAACTTACCTGTCTGGGCTATACAGTCATATTTCACGGAGACTGGGAATCACAGAATCCTGGGACAGCAGGAAACAGCATAGACCATCTAGTCCAGACTTAGCCTCGTTACAGAGGAGAAGAGTGAAGCCTAGAGGCACTGGATTTACCTAATTTGCTAGGGAGCAGAGCCAAGCTGCCTTTTCAGTTTGGTGTCCTTCCCTCCACACACCTCTCTGTGGCAGAAGGGATTTAAAATTCTCCCTCCAATCACAGAGACAGTGCCCTGCGGAATGGCTATATTTTAAAATGCAAAACAACCACCCAGACTTTTGAAGAACAAACTGGATGGTTTAAATCAGGTGGGAAACCCATTTACAAAATGGGTTTAATGAAAAACAAAATCTCCAAACCTCATTTAAAGGGATTCTGCCTCCCTGTTTTTTCACTACATCTGAACAACATGTTCTCTTTCCTCTTAACTGACTTTAGAATGAGCACCAAATAATGAAGGCTATTACAATGAAGCTCTTTTCTTTATGAATTAAAATGGCTGTTCTGTTGTCTCAGATGGCTACACTGGTTCTCTCAGCATCTCATTCTATCAGGCGCTCTGGCTTTCATCAAACACATAAGAAAATGGGGAGTGGAGTCTTTTCCTGGTTACCATATTTATTTGAGTTATTTTCTATCTTTCACATGTTTCACCACACATAGTTTGAAAGGAGAAAATGATTTGAGGTAGCTCAGTAAGTTGAATTTTAACAGGAAGGGTTCTAAAACTTTAGATTTACCAAAGATGCCTGAACTGGCTTTGATTGAATCTTATTTGCTTAAGTAAGTTGAAGAGTTCAAAGTTACCACAATTCTTCATCAGCTGCTCTCAGCAGGGTTTCTAAGCCTCTTCTCTAAATGGCCCCACTCCTGCCTCTAAGCATGGCAATTTGCCAGGGAAATCTCTGGAAACGCAGCACCAGGAGGCAATTCTGCTGAGGTCCGTCTTGGTCAGGGCCATGTAATCTCACAGCTCCCTCTTCTTATTTTAACTGCAGATCGTTTATGTAGAAAAATCATACTAGTAAATAGGGTAATCACCACAAGTTTTATTAGTTTTGGTTTGTCCTCCATTTCACCGATAAAATATTAACAGTCATTTGGGTTCTAGAATTCCAAAGAGCGGTTTCTAGGATTTTTAACAACAGAATATTAACATGGTCCCCAGAAATACTTCATGGTAGAGTAAAAGAAGAAAGAGATTTCCCTTGTGTTCTAAGGGAAAACACTAGTTTTCCTTGTCTTCCTAATACATCTCTTTTTTTCTTAGAAAATAAAAACCTTTGTCGTTTGTAGAAACAAGATAACAAATGAGCTCATTGGTTCTCATCAGTAGCTTATTATCCTCAATCTTTCTAGTAATCTCACTGTTCTTTCTCAGATGCTAATCAAACTGAAAATCACTTCAAAGGATAATTAACTTTTGCATAGTTACATTGTCTTGTTTTGAGTTATCTCTAAAAAAAAAAACCCACACACTACCAAGCGATAGTCCTGTGATCTTTGTGGCAAGATCATGAACACTCCCAAGTCTCTCTTCCTCACCGAGCTTCCGCCTTCTCCCCACCCAACCAAAACCGGATATCTCAAAGCACAGCATGACGCCTTATTTATCACTATTCTCTGCCTAGCTGATCCTTCAAACAAAGATAATGTTGCAGAAAGTGCCCCACTCCTTTGTTTTAATCAGGTATGGTAATATACATGGACATGAAAATGTCTGCCATGAAGAAAGAAGTTTATACTCACAAAGTCACAAACCCTTAGAAACAGGAGGCATGGTGGAGTGAGGGGAGGGGGCAGAGGGCAGGGCAGGAGCACAGGGTCAGTGAGGAGGCAGAAGGAGCAAATAAGAGCTTTTATTGTGTTTTCCACAGCGGGAATGGGTGAGGCATGGGAAGGTGACAGGATTGGCTACCTTGAATCATTTCAGCAGGCTCTGGGGTGTTGGGGTGTCTCTAGGTGTCTCATACCTGGCCCTGGTATGAGTAGAGCAGGTGGATAGTGGCCACTATTGTGGGCTGTGGTTTGGTCGCTTTGCGTATGTTTTCAGGCTAGTCATTTACTGTCTCTAGGAACTGACTGGCCCTGGGAGGGACCGTCTCTCAGGTCAGCAAGGTCCCAGATATCAAAGAATCGAATAAAAACACATGTTTAACACAGTCTCAGCTCTTCTCCTCAGAAGGTGATTCCATTCTCTCTCATTAGACCAGTGCTTAGCTGACCTCCCTGCCTTTATTTGCGCAATCCTTCTTATCGGAATGCTGTTCCGTCCCCACTGCCTCAATCCTACTGGCCCTTCAGTTTTATTCTTTCATGAGATATTCCATGACCACTCTTGTCATCGCTGACCCCTCCACATCTGAATCCCCACAATTCACATTTAAGTATACATGCCCATTAAGAATAGCTATTAGTGAGACAGGAACTTTGATTAGGCTATCTAAGAAAATAGGGGAAAAAAACAGCAGATTGCTGCCCAAAACATGCATAAACCTCTGAAGTGAAACCATTGTCCAGCCCTTTCTTTTTTCTGAACAGCACCCCAATTTTGTCTGGAGGCAGCACTTGCCTAGCCCCTGAGGTTGGTCATGGCTGGCCATACCAGCAACGGCAATCCCGTTCCTCACTTGCTCATCTTCCTTGTGATTAGCCATTGAATGTGACATACTTCCGGTCTTGGAGACATATGTGAGAGTAGACTCATAAAGGACCACAGATATCCTGATCCTCCCTCCTTTCCTCTGGTGGCTGAACCTATTTCAACCATGACACAACAAACAGGAGAGTGAAAACCAATTTGCTGAACATGACAGCACAGAAAGACAGAAGTTTCTGGATCCCTGCAGACACAGTGGAGAGGGTAAGCCTACACCTGAAATGCCAACTGTGAGGGGAAACTCTTCATAAGCTCTATTGCTTTAAGCGACTAAGGACATTTCTAACTGCTATAACCTCATTTTCCCAGGAAAACACTAGGAACTTTCTTGGTGAAATTAATCTTCTGTTCACTCTCATGTAAATTAAAAAAAAAGAAAACATCTTATTGTCCATATTCTTACATCACTAAAACAAAACACACAGGATCAGGATTTTCATTAGTTTAACAAATTTATTGAAGTGTTTAATTTACTATTGTGTCAGAAAAATCTTGTAGCTGCATCCAAACTGATTATTTCTAACAGGAGCTGTTATTTGGGGGACAGTCTATTTTATTTTCCAGTTACCTTTTTTTAATAGGTAAGGTATCCACTTAACAGAACTACTGCTGCTTTAGAGTGGTTTTATTAATAAAGATCTAGACCCCATAATTTAGTCACACAGTATTTATTATACCATATCATTTGGATGGACTGGGGTCATATTGATAAGTCTCTTTTAATGCCAGAGCAAAACAGAACAAAAAAAAAAACCAAACCAATAGATTGCAGAAACAAATGTAATCTATAAACCTTAATCTTAAACTCCAGATAACCTTGCTTTACCTACTTCTAACAGTTCGTGGATCAAGAGTGATTAGAAGACAATAAAATCATTGTGTAGTTCAAAGATTGTGCTGGTGCCATACAAAGTTAATGGCTCAAAATGATATAAATCTCACTACTCAGGGTACTAGTAGTCAGAATTTATGCTATTTGAAGTTTCAGCAAACGAGTTGGGTCCAAGGTAACTCCTCACCTAACTAGCCATACTTTACATTCTGTAATATAAGGATTTATTTATCTAAAATAGACTAATGAACTCCAAAAGAATTATAAGCACTCTATAGTTATTTTACAATCTTCCCAGATTTTCAAAAAATCTTTAAATGAATCAATCACAAAGTTGTTGACAAAATTAAATAGCCAATACAAGTATCCTGCTTCACCATTTTTTTTTTCATGGTAGTGACCAGTTGCTAGACTAAAGTATCTCCCATATAAAGTGTCTCCCATAAAGAATGACCTAGTAGGAGCCATGTAGAAAGCCCACATAAAGTACTGAGCAATGCTCTGACTTCAGAGACAAACCAAAGTGTATTCCATTCTTCACCACTAGTCACTAAGCATCCGTGAGCAAGTCATGTGACATCACTGGTTTTCAGTTTCCTCCAGTGTTGAATGGGGTAACACCTTTCAAGATCGTTATGAGGATTATTTTGTAAACAGAGTGGTGGTCCTATGGCCCTATTCAACTTAACAATAAAGCACACTTTAAAAAAGAAAGAACAAATGGAAAAGAAGGGTTATGGCAGATGAGAGTGGATCTTTTGCGGTACCTGCATTTGCAGCTGCCATGCTGGATGAAGCATCCTCATTGACACAGAGCAACGTGACTCTGGACCTCAGTCTCAGGTGACTGATCTGGTGTGTGTGCCCTGTACAACCACCACTGGTAAAGAGATCAAAACCAGTTTGCTTCTGTGTGGGGAGGACAGCACTCTGCATCCGCTGTCTTGCCCCCAAGCAAGTCACCTCCTGCTCCCTGTCACAGTGGAGTCTAAAGGGACCTTGATCATCTTTACTTTTCTGCAGAACATCATGCTGGCCCACTACAGAGATGGAACGCTGTTAATTGGCCCTGGAGACAGCTAACTAGTAGTCAAAAGAACTCACATTGAAGTCAGAACCATTGTCAAATATTGTCCTGTACTACTAGAGAAAGAGCTTTGTGACCCAAGGCAAGTTTTTAATCTCATTAAGTTTCCACTTTTTTTCTCTCTCTCTAAAATAGGGAGAATAGTATCTATACTAAAGAACTACTAAGAGGATGAAATGAGATAATATATTTAATACCTAGGACATAGTAGACACAGAAAACTACTTAAAGAAATGAAAGCTGTTTATACTGACATCAAAGAAATGAAAACTATTCATACTGAAGTAAAAAAAAAAGCTATTTATACAGACATAAAAAAATAGATGGGTCTACAAGGGACTGAAATTAGAAACCAACCCAAAGGAAAAAACCCCAAAACACTCAAAATCATGGAGACTGAATAGCATGCTATTAAACAATGAATGGGTCAAGGATGAGATTAGGGAAGAAATCAAAAAGTTCCTTGAAACAAATGAAAATGAACTGACAACAACCCAAAACTTGTGGGACACAGCGAAGGCAGTCCTGAGAGGGAAGTTCATAGTGATACAGGCCTACCAAAAAAAACAGAAACAGTTTACACAAACAACCTAACCCTACACATACAAGAACTCGAGGAACAACAACACAGACAACCAAGAGCAAGTAGAAGGAAGGAAATAACCAAGATCAGATCAGAATTAAATGACAGAGAGACTAAAAGGACAATTCTAAGGATCAATGAATCCAGGAGCTGGTTCTTTGAAAAGATAAACAAAATAGACAAGCCTTTAAGCAGGCTCATCAAGAAAAAAAGAGAGAGGACCCAAATAAACTTAATCAGAAATGAAAGAGGAGATATTACAACTGATGCCACAGAAATACAAAGGATTATAAGATGCTACTATGAAGAACTGTATGCCAAGAAATATGAAAACCTAGGAGAAATGGACAAATTTTTAGAAAAATATAATCTTCCAAAACTCAATAAGAAACAAAAAGCCTGAACTGACCAATAACAGTGGATGAAATTAAAGCAGTAATCAAAAAACTTCCAACACACAAAAGCCCTGGACTAGATGGTTTCACAGGAGAATTCTACAAAGCATTTAAGGAAGAACTAACACCTATCCTTCACAGACTATTCCAAAAAATCCAAAATGATGGAAGACTCCCAAACTCTTTTTATGATGCCAGCATCATCCTAATCCCAAAACCAGAAAAAGACACAACAAAGAAAGAAAACTTCAGGCCAATATCACAGATGAAAATTGATGCTAAAATTCTCAACAAAATATTAGCAAACCGCATCCAGCAATACATCAAAAAGATCATTCACCATGATCAAGTGGGTTTCATCCCAGGAATGCAAGGATGGTACAACATTCGCAAAACAATAAACATAATACATCACATAAACCAAAACAAAGACAAAAATCATGTGATCGTATCAATAGATGTAGAAAAAGTACTCGATAAGGTAGAGCATCCATTTATGATCAAAACACTTAGCAAAGTGGGAATAGAGGGAGCATTCCTCAACATAATAAAGGCCATATATGAGAAACCTACAGTCAACGTTATACTCAATGGACAAAAACTAAAATCTTTCCCACTAAGATCAGGAACAAGACAAGGTTGCCCACTATCACCACTTCTATTCAACATAGTACTGGAAGTTTTGGCCACAGCAATCAGACAAGAAAAGGAAATAAAAGGCATCCAAATTGGAAAAGAAACAAAACTGTCATTGTTTGCAGACGACATGATAGTATACTTAGAAAATCCTATAGACTCCGCCAAAAAGTTACTCAATCTAATAATTGAATTTGGCAAAACAGCAGGATATAAAGTCAATATCCAGAAATCAAAGGCATTTTTGTATACCAACAGTGAAACAGCAGAAACAGAAATCAGGAAAAAAATCCCATTTGATATAGCAACAAAAAAATAAAATACCTGGGAATAAACCTAACCAAGGAGGTAAAAGACCTGTACTCAGAAAACTACACAACA